>JAWNKY010002501.1:0-52422 GCA_035041765.1 Drosophila algonquin
GTTTTCGTCGTTCCGTTGCCCTTTCGCTCGTTTTCGGGGTCGGCGACGTCAGTGACGATGTGGCTGACGTTGCTGATGTTGTTGATTTTGGCATCGGCGTCTCTACCTCCTCGGAGGGAGGTTCAACTGGGTCTGGGACGAAGAAGGCGGGCCGGTTGTCGAGGGCTTCCGCGGGCTCCCGAAATGTTCGGAAGGACGCATGGACGTTCCGGCCTGTCGGGACGAGCAGATTCACCGTCATGAGATGGACCCGTGTGACGCGCAGGCCTCATCGGCCACGAGCCGGCGGGCGGAGGGCTCCTCCTCCTCGGTCTCCTCGTCTCCTCTCCACGTCGTACACGTGGGCGTTTACTCCGGGTAGTAGTGTTCCAGGGTCTTGTCCTGCTGGTCACAGTCTCGGGGGTCGTAATGATGGTACGCGTGTCCGAACATCGGTTCGAACATCGGTTCGAACATCGGTTCGAATGATGGCGGTTCGAACATCGGTTCGAATGATGGCGGTTCGGGACTCGGCGGCGGAATAGTGGTGGCGACCACAGATTTTCGCGCCGAAATCTGAATGGTCGTCGCGAAAAGCGTGGGGGACTATCCCGAGGACCTTCGGAGTTCTCTGTGTCCGAGAGTTTGTCATCCGATTCGCCGCTTGTGGCTTGAGTTTGCCGAATTTTGGGGGGGTGACGGTGGCATACATGGGGGCCTTACCACTGGTCGGTGTCGATACCTCGGCCGGGCGGGCGTCAGTAGGAAGGTGGGGCGACACGGCCTTTACGTCTTGGACGCATTTTGTTCACCTTGGATTTTAAGGCGGCGGTATAATATACATATCAAAAAATTCGATATCAACTATCGCTGCTGGCAGTCGTGTCTTCACTTCGCTCCGCCTAAATAATTTTATTTTTGTGACTAAAGGAAAGTAATTGTTTTGTATTATTGCTTACTGTGTTTTAAACTGATCGTGCAAGTAAATTACTATCCGTGTTTATTCTTTTATCGTGCATTTGTGCAGTTAATTCCAATTGCTCCTCCCACACCAGTCTACATCGACATCAGCAGTGACGAAGAAGCCGCCGGTACCTTGCTGGATGCTGAGAAGGCGAACCCAAGGCCCTTAGCACCTTAACCTAGGCGGAGCGAAGGGGCTAAAGACGTGGCGCCACTGGAACCGTGGATCGCGGCGGCCGAAGCCATCCAGTTGTTACTCGCGGAGCGTGCCCGACAAGAGGCTCCAGCGGCACCGGACGCACCCGCTATAGAGTCCGATGATGCTAGCTCCGAGGCCAGCTGAGACAGCACGGAGGACTCCCTTTCTGAGGTCAACTCGAGCCAGCTGGGGTTTTCGTGGTCCGAGGAAGACTTCAGAGAGGACTTCGGCAACGGAATAGTTGCAGCTGAGGGAGAGCAGGCACGGCAGGAGGCCCCAGGACCAAACTATGGAGGAGGCGCAGTAGCCAGAGGTGAAGGGGAGATCAGAGATGCCTCCGCCGATAGTGGTGGACTGCGGACTCCATCATTCAGCCCGCAGGGTTGGATGTTTCCCTGGCTGCTCGTGCCGGGTCGCCGGCAGAGCGACACAGAGGAGCGATGGTCCGACGGAGTCATCGTCATCACCTCCAGTGACGAAGACGAGAGCAGGCCCGCTCCAACGGACAACCACATGGCGTCGAGAGATCTTAGCGGAGACCTCTCCGTCATCGTCATCAATAGCTTCAGCGACGAGGAAGCCGACGGTCTCGGGTCCAACGAGGTCGCCAAGCTGACGGCCGCCCAGAGTATGCAGCGGAACCTTTCGGAGAGCGCGACGGTCATCATCCTCTCCAGCGACGAAGATGAGGCCTACGAGGAAGGGGCATCCAGTCTCAAGAAGGAGAAGACGCCAGACGACGCGGGCGAAGAGCCGCACTCGAGAATGCCGACAGACAAGAGTGAACTCTCTTTCGAGCTCGAGGAGTGATGGCCATGCTCGACGAGACCCCGGGAGTAGCGGACGTTCAGACCGAGTCCGAATGGCCTCACGCACCTGCCGACTGGCGTATAGATACACCCGACCGACGTCTGCCACAAGGGAAAGAAGACCGAGTCAACGCGATGGAGAGCGTCGGCAATAGACGCAGGCAGATGTTGACGGAGGAAGGTCAGCGCTTCCGTGTGTCACGCAATACGAGAAGATAAATTAACGTCTTAGCTCGTCCTTCCCGAGGAAAGGAGGGAGTGTGAGGGAGTGTTCCCTCACAACATAGGGAACGACTACCTTCGCCCCCAGGAAGGTGCAATGGTCATGGCCCAGAAAAGAGGCGAGAGGAAGCGGACCAAAACCCGCCGATCTCAGGTTTAGTTTCATTGTTTTCAGGCTGAAGCCTAATTTCCATTAGTTTTTTTTTTGTGATTTTTTTTATATTTTTTTTATTTAATATTTTTTAGTAATAAGTTACGTTAATATATATTAGCAAGTAAGTGAAGGAAAACTCAGGTTTAATTAGGTTAAAGGGGTGTTAGCCCAGGCGAATGCTCCAAGTCCCCTTCCAAATGCAAACAACGACGCCCACGGCGCATAACAAAGAGAACAACCGCAACCCCACATAACTAAGAGAACAACAGCAAAGACGTGTAACAAAGAGAACCAAAGCAACAGCACATAGTCAAGAGAACGATAGCAGCAGTGAATCGAAAGAGGGAAGATGATCCCGATTGCCGTTCTCGCTTTCGCGCCCACGTAACAGTAGTAGCGGCGACAGAGAGACTTGAAACTACAAAACTGCCAAGGCGCCGACGGAGGCTGGAGACAGAACTTTGAAAAAAAAACCCACCGAATACCGAAAGTATATTCCAAAGCGAGCGAGAGGGGGAGGATCGATCGTTCTATCTCCCACGCACTAGCAGCAGCGTAAGCGAGCCAAAGCGACAGGGCCGAAGCACCGGCAGAGGCTGGGAGCAGAGTTCAAGCAGAATGAGATTTTTGACGCGTGCCAGTCGGAAAGGGCTCAAGGGTGCGAAATAAAGATCGAAGGTTGACGGTCGTGTTGGCAGAAGATAAAGTGAAAAGTGCGCAGAGACTCAAAAACCAGAGTCCACGCGGCGGAGTCACAGGAGCAGGAGAGGAAGAGGAGAACCACCACCAAGCGAAGGAGAGGGGGTAAGCTGAAGCCGTAGGCGAGGATCAGCGAAAAGAGATGGTGCAATGATAGGAGACAGGGTCCTTAGTATAAGAATAAAACCTAATAGTTTTCACCCCTCCTCTTTTTTTCCAAGAGTCATACGCAGCTGTAAAGAATAAAACCACCCCCGATCCCTCTTGTAGCAACGCATATGTTAATGCGCAATTTTTCGCCCCGGCTCTTTTAGGGATCAGAATATTGATTTTCCCCGTCCCTCTTGCCCTAGAAACTTGTGCAATAAAGTATCCAAATGAAATTTGACTATATGCTTCTTTTATTGTACCTAATATATACGCCCGGTGGTCTTTGCGGGTCTGAAGCGAGGCGTGGCGGCTCTGCTATGTGATTAGAATCCTTTCCTCCTCTTTGGGGAGCGACACTGTACGCGGGAAAGCCTAAGGCTGGCACGACATCCGTAATCGCCACGTAATCGCCGGGTAGGAGTGGGTCGTCTGTCACTTCGCGCTCTCATCCATCTCTCTGGGTCTCACTATACAAATTCTTTGTATAAGGACCGGATCCTGGCGCGACTGAGAGCCTGTACCCCGGCCACATAGGTTTAGCATAGGGCCCTAGTGATGGCAAAAAGTTTCGTCGTTTTCCGATGCAGGTGCGTTTTGGTATTTCTGTGGTATTTCTGTGCTCATATCAGCAATTTTCGTTTTTTTCTGCCTAATCAGCGGAACTATCACCACTAATAACAACAAAAAACAGCAGATTAAAATTTGTAACTGAGTACAAGGGGGCAAAAATTCATGCGATGGTTAGAATAAATTGTTCAAACTAATTTTATTATTAAAAAAAGCATTTCAACAATATAGTTGATTTCAAATTTTTTGCTGCAAATCCCATGTCTTTGAATCCTTTCACTGTTTCCGTGATCTTCTTAGGTTAAGAAAGTCCGCTGGCAAATACTTGTCAGCGAGTTGAGCAACTACCTCGCGACAAAACTTCAGCTATATGCGGCAGACAAAAGGCAGATGTGGATATGTGAGCAAGCTAACAGCCGGTCGTCTTTCCGCGTCGCTCCTGCATTTTCTGCTTTTACTCTGAATTCACTCGACATAAATTGCCAATAGTTGTGTATATCTCGGAGCTTGTCATAACTGAACAATTGTGTTGAATATCAGTGATTCGGTAGTTGCAGGTTGGGCAAATAAATAAATAAATAAATTTAAAGACGCGCAATGCTTTTGCCCATTCCTCTCTGGATCTCCGCTCTCTGTGCTCACCGTTTCGTGCACTTCATCTGTTGCATTGCCTACGCACTGCTCATCGCTTCGTCGCTTTGCTGGATAGTTCGCCGTGCAAATTCGCTCTGAGGCCTACTGCCTCTCTCAACCTACGCACTCTCTCTGTGCATCTCTTTTGGACCTTGCTCCGCTGTTAAACGGCAAAGCGGGATGTCAAAAACCGCAGCAAAGCGCGTCCGCAGTGACTCGTCGCTTGACTTAAGATCTGGTCGCATCTTAGATACGCTTTCGCCGCAGCTAATCGAGCTAATTAATAATCAATTCGATGAGCAGGCGAAACACATCAGCTGCAGCGTGAGGGAAGCTGAGGAAAGAATTCTGCGTGAGATGTCAGATAAGTTTGAGGCTAGACTTCATAGTCTTTCGGAGGAAGTAGAGCTGCTTGGCCGACGAATAGAGAAGCTTGAGCATGGAAGCTGCGAAATTCGTGCGCTATGCAGCAAGGTGGAGGAACTGGAGGCGAAACTCCAAGCCAAAGAGGATGCAGATGCCGAAGCAAGCATTGCAAATGATGTCAGAGTGCATGGGGTGCCCGTACTGGAAGAGGAGAACCTAAAGATTTTTCGGGTCAAGGTGCGGGACCATGCACAGAATGTCGTTGTAGATCCCGTTGTTATTATAAAATTTGATAGCAGGCGTGACAAAATCATGCTGCTGCAACGGGCTGGAGAGCATCGTCGACAGACCAAGCAACCACTTAGCTTGGAGTTGTTTGGAATCCAGTCCAAACAACCCTTCCACATCAACGAGCAGCTCTCGAAAATTAACTACGACATCTTCAGAGAGGCAATGAAGATGAAGAAGCGTAATGCTCTGTCAGCTGTCTTCACCCGCCGTGCTATGGTCTACGTTCGGCAGAGTGTTCGCGGCGAATTTGTGTGCCTTAAGAGCATGGCTGAGCTGTGTGCCCTACAGAGAGTGGAAGCTGTGGCTGAGGTGGCCACTCAATCCGCATCTGGAGGAACTGGAACTGGGCGGAGTAATTTTCGATAGAATAGAATTAATTTTTGTCCTCTACTTTATGTTTCACATTAGGTTTAATATTTCTACTCATCTTGTAATAGTCTCTGTTAGGAATCTCACTCTCCTTACATCATCTCCCCGTACTCTTAAAACAGTGTTTTTATTCCAGAGATTATGGATGATAATGCATGGTCGTCTGGCTCGAGCAGCTATACAATGCTAAGAATACTTGGCAATCAAGAGGAAGGTCTGCGTGTATGCCATATAAATGCCCAAAGCCTAACTAAGAAAATCGAGGAATTTAGGTATCTATTTGTCAAATCCAATATTGATGTCATATGTGTGTCAGAAACGTGGTTTTCGTCTCATATTAGTAATTTGTTAGTAGAGTGTACTGATTATGATCTGTTTCGATCTGATCGAGATAGTCACGCTGGAGGTGAAGCTTTATATGTAAGTAAACGTTTAAATGCTAAAGTTGTATGCAACCACCCAAGTGAAAGTACAGTTGAGTGGATATTTGTTCAAGTCACAAGCACAATACATTCTTCCAAAATTTGAATAGGCTGTGTGTATAGACCTCACCGATATATAGAATATCAAAATTTAACTGACGTATTGTCTACCATGTCGCTCGCCTATACAGATGTAATATTAGCAATGCCAATGTTTTCGAAACACGACCTAATATTCTTGACCTATAATTTTCATACCGACTTAACTGATAGCAGAATAGTTGATAGAAATTTTAGAAACATTGACTATGCCTTGTTAAGTGCTGACTTTATTTCATATGACTGGGACTCTATTTATCACTATGCTAATATTAATTCACAACTGACTGTCCTACAAAATAATATAATGTATCTATATAACAGATCGATTCCGCTGGTGACAAAAACGGTCAACCCCCGTGGAAATCCTGTAGCATGTAACGAAGAGAATCTTCGGGCTATGAAGCAGATGGACGGTTAGCTGTGCAAAGGAGTACGCGCTTGCTTTGTCGGCTGGTCTCTGGTCGGACATGGGTATGGGTTCTTCAAAAACAAAACCTTTCAGCTACTTGCTTCGCTCCTAAAATTATTATTATATTAAATTCCGCGTACCTTTTTTAGGGAGAGGGATTCAGGGGTTAGGAAAGGAAAGGTGGGGGCAAGATACCCTGTAAATTAAAGTAAGAAAGGAAAAATAGAATAGAGGGAGAAAAGATAGCAGTCTACCGACGCCTCCGGACATCTCTGATGACACCGAGTTGTGTCATGCCCGCCCTGCCATGATCCTGCCAAGCCGAGAGAGATTACGGCAAGATCCCTTAGATGTCCTATGTCAGCCATCCTGCTACACCCCAGCGCTGCATGGTTCCCCCAAATAATGGGTCTTCTAGCACCTATTCATTTTAACAATCTAGTTTATTACCAATTAAAGTCGCCTAACTCTACTACAACCAAAATTAATCCAACAAAAACAAAAAAACCTAGGATAGGACAGCATACATATGGAGGGACATTATAGAGAGGGATTAAATGTAGCATATAATGATATTTATAGTTATATAATGATATAAATAGATTTAGCTATACTTAATTACATATGAAGATATAAAGCGATATATGGCAAATATTTTTCCTTAGACAGAAATATATAGTTATAAGGCAATATAAACAGACGGACGACTTTACCCGACAACCCCGGCCATTGGTTATTAATTAGTTAGCCCAGTTTTCATTATTTATTAAATTCTGAATGCAGAAGGCAAATCAGCTGTGAAGGCTTTAACAGCCGGAGGTCAGCGGCCGGCGAACGGCTCGGGCAGAAAAGCTCTAGCAGAACTTTTCTCCTCTATCGCGGAGTTATCACGGGCAGGCGAATAATAATAAAAAAGATAAGCTCACTTACACATTCCTTTTTGCTTTTGCTTACATTCCGTTCCCGCGGCGAAAGATCTTTCGTAGCTGGGCGTCTCGGTGTGTGTGTGATTAGCTGCAAGCCCAAAAACAAATACATGCAGCTAGTGCTGCATGTCACAAACTCTTCGACGTGACACCGCCGATCGGAGCTTTATCGCTCCAACTTCAAAAGCTTCACTTCTGAATTGGCTATTTAATTATTTTGAGCATTAATTTATCGTACTTCTAGATCTTCTTTTTTTCAAAACAGGGGGCATTAAGAAAAAAATGGCCAAGATTATGGGAGAGAGCCGTGCCGGTTAAACTAAATATGCGTGCACCTCTCGCTACGTTTTTCGCCACGACATTGGCGCACTCGGACAAATGGCTCACGCCTCCAAGGGACACATAACACTGAAATTTTCTTTTTTACGCCTATACACTAATACTTTTAATTTTAATAAATAAATAAATAGGGCGGGGTTTAGGGCACAGCACTTGGCAACCAAACAGTGCCGTCTTTTCGAGCCGGTACCAAAAAGGGGTCACAGGGGGGGTTATGTTCGCACGTGGGTCACAAATTTTTCCCTTTGCACGGGCGAAAATTATTTTGGCACAACCGGATCACTGCTATCCCTTAGTGGGCTCTCTCGACCGGGTTTTCTTCAAGCTGATAACGGCCGACACGGCAATTTTCGCCGCATTAAGCCCTATGGGGGCACTCAGCTGCTATCGCCTTGCGCGGCCCAAGTTCATTGATCGACCCGGCGATCAGCTGGTTGTTGGTGGGGGCTTAAAGCTCCGTTGGCAGCTTTGCATTACGCTGCGCTCGAACCAATTTAAAAGTTAATTTCCAATTAGGTGCTCGGATGCAAAAACAAGGGACATGAGGATTTCTTTTCCGCACTGTAGCGAGAGCACATAATTACCCGGTTGGAATGGCACCACACTAATTATGAGGCTGGGTTGGAATAGGTCGGCGTGCCTCTCTTTCTCCAAATTTCTGTTTGGCCGATGCAGTACCGGGGTACGACCAGCTCCAGCCCTTTTGGATGGCCAATGGGGGTCGTACTAGCAAAAAAAACCCACGTAGGATCAGCACCAATGATCTACGCTTGGACCCAATATGACTGCCGAAGGCAGGTACTCACCCAAATGCTGGGCAAAAAAATGTCGGTACCACGGTGGGTCACGGTGAGTTGCAATCGCGCTGACACTTTATCACAAAAAAAAATTTTTCTTCACGGGGATTTTTTCTGTTCCCACAACCGCACTGTTCGGAGACCACGAGGAGAAAGAAAGATTGGGTCCAGCACACCAGCTAACCAAAAACCTCGGTTCTCCGGATCTTCCTTTGCCCAATCCTTCGCCATTCACCCCGAGCGGTTGGCTAAAGAGCAGGGAGATTTTTGCTCGCTCACCCCCCATTCTTGACTCCGCCCCTAGAGGGCGCTACTGCATCAGGGTATGTGCCATGTAACACATAAGGTGACAACAATTCAACCCAACATACCGATATATCAACCATAGGCTATTCCGCCTAACGCGAATCAAGTGCAGATAGTGATATTACCGATTTATCTGGGACATTATGACAGGAGTATAAATGAAACAAATTACGACAAAATCGGTATTGCCTACTTTCAGGCACGGAGGGAATTCTTCTTCACATCTTTCCGACAAGCGGCCACTACAAATCCCCCTGCCAAGATCACATTTGGTGTCTCAACATCAAAGGGTGATAGACGCTTGGAGGAAAAGCCACCAACCTTCTTGAGGCGGTCACTGCTTTATGTCCTTAGCGTGGTACTTGCCGATAAGTCTACCTTGATGGTCTTCTAGCTCGTAATAGCTGTGACCAAGTCTACGTTTTATTCTTGCTTTCACGAAATTTGGAGCTAATTTTGCGCTGAACCCTTTAGCGAAGTTGCTCTGTTGAAAGTTTCGCCGGTAAACCTCTTGACCGACCTTAAAAACCACGTCACGACTGCGAAGATTATATTGTTTTTCATTTCGTTGGTGCTGCTGTTGCATCGTACTGCTGTGCTGTTCTTCGAATGACTTCAAACGAGTCTTCCCGACCAAACTTCACCGTACGGTCCTCCAACAACTGTAACCTGCGTAAAAGCGGATAGGTGTCTCCGTTGGTGATCATGTGCTGACCAAAGGCAACGCGGTAGAGACTGTCGTTCACAGCGGAATGGAGACTGGAACGTATATCACAGGATATTGAGCTCAGCTGCACATCCCAATCAGTTTTATCTGGCTTGACATAAGCTTTAATAGCGGCAATGACGGAACGATTTACACGTTCAGAAGCATTGGCCTGAGGGGCGTACAGGGCCGTATAGAAATGCTGTACATTGTATTTTTTTAACAAGGCCTTGAAGTGGTGGGACTTAAATTGTACCCCATTGTCAGACACGACTACTTCGGGCACCCCAAAACTAGGGAATATATCTTCCTCCATGTAACGCGTTATCGCATCCGCCGTAAACTTTTAAACGGGTTTCAAGAATGGATATTTGGATGGTTAGGTTAGGTTACAGCGGCAGCCCGACTCACTAGGAGCCCAGCACACTTAGGCCGTTTCCGGCCCGTTGTGATACCGCGGGGGAATCTACCCCTTCTCGCATTGTGAGACCTAAGGTCAACAGTTGTCCCAGCCTGCAGCTTTTATGAAGTTAGCTATCTTTCTGGGACATATGGTGGACATTACCGAAATGTCTGAAATGAAGGGCGAGCCCAAGTGCTGTAGCCTTCTTCTGCTGAGAGCTGGGTAAGAGCAGAACAGGTGTTCCACCGTTTCCTCCTCTTCCTCGTCTCTGCAGCTACGGCAAAAATCATTGTATGGGGCGCCCAGTCTATTAGCATGGGTACCTATTAACCAGTGCCCCGTTAGGGAGCGCATGACTGCGCTGCACCTTCGTCTGCCGAGCCTGCATAGCTCAGAGGTGCGCTTCGTATCTATGGTCGGCCATGTGTGCCGTCTGTTAGTTGCTTAAACTGCTCCTTTATTATGAGCCTACATGTGGCCATCGGCATACGAGTATCCTCCTTGTCTTGGAGAGGGGGGATTGTAGTGCCAAGTCTGGCCAGCTCGTCTGCAATACAGTGGCCTTCGATGTCCCGGTGGCCCGGGACCCATATAAGGCTGATAACAAATTGCTGAGCCATCTCGTGAAGAGATTTGCGGCAATCTGCAACGGTGGCCGAGTTTGCGGAGATCGCATTAAGCGATTTGATTGCAGCTTGGCTATCACTATAGATATTTGCGCGGGTTACCATGGCGGTAGTTTCCTGAAGGCAGTTTAGGGCTTCCTTGATTGCAATGACCTCCGCTTGGAAGACGCTGCAGTGATCAGGGAGTCTAAAGGAGTGCTTAATGTTTAGCTGTTCGGAGTATATACCTCCTCCGACCCTATTGTTCAGCTTTGATCCATCTGTGAAGATGTTTAGGGCCCCTTTTGGGCCTGGGGGTCCCTCACTCCACTCGTCTCTGTGGGGGATAATTGCATCGAAGAGGGTATCTGTGTATTCCCTTGGAACACAGTAGTCCGTTTTAGTAGGGACGGAACTGCCGTTTAGTATTGAGGAGTGACCTGTGTGCTGTGGTGCCCATTGGTCGGAGTTTCTCTGTCGTATTGCTGCCATTTGTGCCCTTTCTTTTCCTGCGAGGGCAAGGCTTTGCAGGCACAAAATGGCATCTAGCGCATCATTTGGAGTGGTACGAAGAGCTCCGCTGATGCAAAGGGCGGCTGTTCGCTGAACTTTGTCGATTTGTCTGCTGATCGTCCTTTTTGATAAGGCCGGCCACCATACAGTAACTCCATAAAGTATTATCGGTCTAACTATGGCTTGGTATATCCATTGGACTATACTTGGGTTCATGCCCCATTTCAAGCCAATAGCTTTTTTGCAAGTGTAGAGGGCTATCGTGGCCTTCTTCACTCTGTCTTTGATATTCAGGTTCCAGTTTAGCTTTTTGTCGATTACTAACCCTAAGTAACTGGCACTGTCGCTAAAGGAGAGCCTGCATCCGTTTAATATGGGGGGGTTTAGAGACGGAATCTTGTATTTGCTTGTAAATAGCACAAGTTCTGTCTTTGAGGGATTAACTTCAAGACCTCGCGATTTTGTCCACCTTGACAGTCTCGCGAGCTTTGCGGTCATTAAGTCGCAGAGTGTTTGAGGGTATTTGCCCGAGAAGATAATTGCTACGTCGTCCACGTATGCCACGACTTTGCAGGCCCCCCCTTCCAGGTCACATAGAATCTTGTTGACTGCTATGTTCCATAGAAGGGGGATAGGACACCACCTTGCGGTGTGCCTCTACTGACATACCTTGACTGAGTGGACGATCCCATCGATGATGTGACCGTCCTGCACGTGAGCAATTGATCAATGAGCATCACCAAGTGACAATCCACCCCAAGGTCAGTCAGCGCTTCCGTAATGGCATCGGGTATGACGTTTTTGAAAGCTCCCTCGATATCTAGAAAAGCGATTAGACAGTATTCTTTGAGGTATAGTGATTTCTCTATCCCCGAAATTACTTCGTGAAGTGCCGTTTCCGTGGATTTTCCTTTCCGGTAGGCATGCTGTGCTCCTGACAACAATTGAGGATTTATAGTAGTTCTCAAGTGTAGCCCGACGAGTCTCTCAAAGGTTTTGAGAAAGAAGGATGATAGACTGATTGGTCTAAAGTCCTTTGGTATGGAATGCGAGACTTTACCTGCTTTAGAGATGAAGACTATTTTTGCCTTAAGCCAAGCGTGTGGTATTCTCCCCACTACCAGTCTCTTCTTAAAGATACATCGCAGCCAGTTGATAGCCGTGTCTCCGGCTTTTTGTAATTGGGCCGGAATAATCTGGTCCGGACCAGGGGATTTGAACGGATGGAAACTGTTTATTGCCCAGCCTATGTTCCGTTTTGAGAAAATATGCTCCATTGAGGTGATCGAACCCTCACTAGGGAGGTGAGTCGGTCCATTGACAGAGCACCCTGGAAAATGAGTATCGAGAAGAATGTGTAGAGACTCCTCACTGGAGTTGGTCCACGTACCATCGCTTCTCTTAAGGTATCCCACCGAGGGGGTCGTTTTGGAGAGGATCTTGCGCAGTCTTGCAGCTTCCGACGTTACCTCGATTTCAGAACAAAATCTTTGCCAAGAGGCCCTTTTTGCCTGTCTGATTTCTTTCTTGTATAGGGCCAGACTATTTTTATAATCTGCCCAGTGTTGCTCCTCGTTAGCGCGTTTGGCCCTGTTGAAGAGGGCCCTGCAGCTTTTTCGTAGGGTATCTATTTGTTTTGACCACCAAGGGGGTTTCTTTTTCCCCTTGTGTTGGTTTGATGGGCATGCTGCCGTGAAAGCCGTGTTGCATGCTTTAGTAAACCTGTCCACTAGATGATTTAGATCGTGCTCTGTGTTCAGGCAGATTGGTGCCTTGGAGGGAAGAAGTCCCTCCATGACTGTGACATATTTTTCCCAGTTGGCTTTCCTAGGGTTAGCAAAGACAGTGGGTTTTGGGCTCTCGAGAGATAGTGTGGTCTCGATATACCTGTGGTCCGAAAAGGAATGGTCTCCCAGAACTTTCCAGTACATTACTATGTCTGACAGTTTGTGAGACACTAACGTTAGGTCAATTACCTCTTGACTTTTCTTAATTATAAACGTAGGATCATTGCCCCGATTGCAGATAAGAAGATTAGAGTTTAGGATGAAGCTGAATAATGACTCACCCCTTACATTTGTGTCCGAACTCCCCCATTGGGTGTGGTGGGCGTTGGCGTCGCAGCCTATTACAAGGCCTATATCCGACCTTTCGCTATCTCTGGTGAGCTCACCATTGCTAAAGTTGTGGAGCAGAAAGATATTTAAGTACTTCCTTGCAAGAATGCAGGTACGTATTTTACCTTTTTTCTGAGCTACAATAAGCTTGTGCTCCTTCGTCGCTGATCCACAGACCTTGTCTCCTACTACCCAAGGCTCTTGGATCAGGACTACGTCTGCTCCGCTCGCTTCCAAGCGGAGTATGAGGGCAGCGGATGCTGCTTTACAGTGGTGGAGATTTATCTGTAGGAGTCTTAGAGACATCGACAGAGTTCTCCACCACTGTATTGTCGGCGTCCGAGTCGTCCTCGATAGTGTCGTCGCGACACATCGCCTCGAACTCTCGCATAAGAGCCGTATCAGAAGAGTAGCCGTCGTGGGCAGGCTCTGGGTCGTCATCGGGTGCTTCGATCTCCGAGGCAACGTCCTGCTCGACTGGGTTGTCGACACGACGTGCCTCGGCCGTTGCATCCGACTTGTATACCCTGATACTCACCGCACTAAAGCCAAAATTGAGTTCTCCTTTCTTGGCCTCAATTGGAGCTAAGGATTCCTTATTGAGGATGAGAACCACCTGGTGCATCGGGCCTTGAGTCGCCTCCACCTTAACTACCCTCCAATCGGAGGTTCGTAGCTCCGGGCTTGCTTGCATTTTGCCGACGTAGTATGTTGCCAGTACTCCTCCTCTCGTCATACGTGAAAGCTTTGGCTTGGACGCTAGTCGATGGCAACTCGCTACCCGCAGCCTAACCAGCAGGCAGAGCAGCCGCAGGGTTGCAGAGCCACTCTACCAAGGTATCAGCTTTGGTCGGCGATTTGCCACCCACCCCAAAACTGGGATGGGACCCCTTCAGGTTCGCCCTAGCGTCTTCCGCCGCGCCGGTTTTACCAGCTATGTCACGGGTCAGGCCAGGCCTTTGGGCCGATGCCTTTCCCTGTATAGGATTGCTCCCAGTTGGCAGTTGGGGAGCGCCAGACTCGTTGTTGTTGTTTTTGTTTTTATTGTATTCCATATTTGATCCCACGATTTGCAAAGAAAGGGCGGTCCATTCGGGCAGAGATTCACGTTACCCGTTGCTTCGAGGATACGGGCCCAAGAAATCAATGAACAACTTCTGAAAAACTCGTTGAGTTTCCTTTACTGGAGCTAGTGGGGGTCGTAGCGCACGATTGGGGTGCTTGGTATATTTGCAGACCGAACAGCTATTAATGAACGATCGTACATCCGTCACCGAATTCGGCCAATACTAATAACGTCGGATCTTCTCCAAGGTTTTATTAATGCCACTATGAGCAGCCAACGACTCTTCGTGATTCAGCTTCAATACTTCAGTCACTAGTTCCTTAGGGACCCACAACTTCCAACACAAGTCATCCACGATTCGATCGCTCGCTGCGTGTTCTGCCCGCCGATTTATCAAATTGTCAAACCCTTGCAGTTTGAGGGCCCACCTCGCCAACCTAGAACTTAGATCCGTCTGCGACATTAACCACTTCAAGGAAGCATGGTCAGTATGGATGGTGAATTCATGGCCCTCTACATAGGCTCGGAACTTTTTTACGCACATCATGGCGGCCAAACACTCTTTTTCCGTGACTGAATAGTTTCGTTGACACTGATTCAGCTTACGAGACATGAATGCTATGGGGACGTCATTACCAACGCTATCCGTTTGCATAAGCACGCCCCCAACTTCGGTGTGGCTAGCATCGCAATGAATGGCAAATGGAATTTCAAAGTCAGGGCTATGTAGAACTGGAGCCATTTGGTTCTTCAAATCCCCAAAAGCCTTTTGCGCTTCGTCGGACCATACGAAACATCGACGTTGCTTCAGCGTGTCGGAAATCGGAGCAGCAATTCCGGCATAGTTTTTAATAAATTTATGGTACCAACCAGTAGTTCCCAAAAACCTCCGAACTTGCTTCACCGACCGAGGTACTGGAAAATCTCGAATAGCAGCCACTTTGTCAGGGTCCGTTTGTATCGTCCCATACCCTATAACATGCCCTAGGTATTTGACCTCCTTCAGACAAAATTTACTTTGCTCGACATTTATCGTCAGACCAGCTTGCGCCAACCTGTCAGCCAGCGCTTTAAGCACAGACATGTGCTTCTCGAAGGATTCCGAAATCACTAATAAATCGTCGAGATAAATGAAGATCTCATTTCGCAGAGATGGTGGGATGACTTTGTCCATCAGTTTGGAACTCGTTTGCGAAGCATTGGACAATTCAAAAGGCACCAGGCACGATAAAGGCCGTCTTATCCCGAGCCTTTGGGGCCAGCGAAATTTTACAGTACGCATCTTTAAGGTCAATGCTTGAAATGAACTGCGCTTTTGGAAGTCTACTCAAAATGCCATCGATGAGAGGCATAGGGTACGCATTTTTAACCGTCACTTCATTGATTTTCCGACTATCGAGGCAAAGGCGAACTTTTCCTGGCTTGCGAAGAATCGCGACAGGAGAAGACCACGGACTATCCGATTCCTCAATCACGCCAAGGGCCAACATCCGGTCTAACTCCTCGTACATCAACTTCTCGATCGCCGGCGACACGGCATAGTGTCGTTGTTTAACGGGCCGAGCCTCAGCAAGCTCTATGTCATGAGTAAGCCAGCTTGTCTTTCCTAACCCCTTTTCGGCAAATGAGGGGAACAATCGCACAGTGGCTTCCAGTTCCTTTCGCTCCAACTCTGAAAAAGAGATTTGCATCGGGTTGTCGATGCTCAAAGCCGCCAAAGAATTCATGTTCGCTTTGTTCATTAAAAAGTACGGTAAAAGGTCGAAACTTCTCCAAAAATCTATGCCGAGATACAACTCCTGCCATAGGGACGGAACGAGATATAGACATATCCGTTTGGAGTCGCCACGAAAACTAATAGTCGTTGATATCCTACCTAGGATGACCTGGCTTTTACCATCGGCAGTTCGCACAGCTGACTTCATCGGCTTGACTTCCGGGTTAGCTTGCGCTAACTCTTCCGCCAATTTGCCCCCAAGGCAGCCGATTGAAGCTCCTGTATCCAATAAGCCACAAACACTCCTCCCAAACAATATAACATTGGCATAAGGTCGTATGTCGTTAAGGTTATTAATAACCGAGGCCAAAATCGCCCTGCAAGAATCTTTACACAGCAAGCGGAAACGACCTCTGCGCTTACGATCTCGAGTTTTAGACATCTCCGGTTTACTCGGGACATATGGCATTTCTTGAACGTCGTTGGAAAAAGTCCGCCTAGGGTTTATAATCACGTCCGGGGGTCTTGGGAGCAAACTTGGCATAGCCACAGTTACTCCGTGTTCGTCGCCTTCGACACTAGTTTGCGTGCACCCGTCGTTGGTGCACGGCCCAGCTCGTTTTTTGACAAGCTACACTTACGGCATGACGGCTTATAAGTGTCCCGCTTACCACACCCGTAGCAGAACACTTTCCGCTCAGCTTCGCAATCTTGTTATCGGTGGCCTTGCTTATTGCAATTCCAACAGGAAAGTGACAAAGCTTCTATATTCATATCGTCAGCGTCTTCCAAATCGGATGCTACGTGCATTCCGGTCTGCACGGACATCTCGTTCACCTGATTACGGGGACAAATCGTCGGGCAGTAAGGAAAGGTCTGGACTTGTCTTCCATAAACCTCTTACGCTTGCGCACGACCTGTCGCAACTGCACGATGTTGTGAATGGGCACATATAAAATTTCGTGCTGCACTTCATTAAGAAGATTTGCCCGTAATACCTCTAACAAAGCCTGCTCCGACATGGGCTGCACCAGCTTGTCGGCCAGGGCAACTATATCTTCGTAAAAGCTATCAAACTGTTCGTTTGGCTTCTGCTTTCTCTGTGTGATCGCGGTTCTGATCTCCTGGTCGATCCTGCCATCTGAAAACTGCGATCTCAGAGCTATGCATAAATCAATCCATTGCACTCTTGTTACGCTTTTGTGATACCTCCAGTACCATTCACCAGCGCTCCCTTCGAATAGGTTGCTTGCATAACGCGCTAACAATTCAAAGTTACTGTCTAACGTCTGGTTGGTAAGGGCTTCGACTCGATAGAGGAAGTCGTCTATGGACATGGAAGATCGACCTGAGAATCTTAATTTCCAGTTCGCGATTATCTGGCTAATCCGATCCGAGCGCAGGTGGTGTGTTTGCTGAGACTCGGGCGGAAACGAATGGTTCATCAGACGATCGGACGCTAGAGCTGGTTCTGCTTGCTCCCTGTTTGATATTCTAAAGAGCTGTTCGAAGGACTGATTTTGCCTAACGGGAGATGACTGCCTAGGGGCTGAGGGTACCCTTTCCATCGGAATTGGGGCTGCTGTTTGGAGTGACAACCTTTGAAACCCCGTTTTAATCGCATTGGACAGCATTTGCGTATGTGCAGTTGCGCCGGCTTCCGCAATGGTTTGGTGTAACCTAGTCTCTGCAGCCGCTGGGTCAGGTCGAGCTGAGGATATAGCAGACGGTAGTGCTGCCGGTGGAATCTGAGGTTGCGTATTACGGAGGCCTGGCGGGGCCAGTAAGCCAGCAACACCAGGCCCTTCCGGTTGACTCGAACTTCGCACCTTGCTCTGCATATTCATAGCCAATACCTGCGCTTTCAAGGTTCTAGATCTAGACCGGATCATTGAGGCTTGGGGCCCTCCCACTTGGGCAGTCTCCATTTCCTCGGCTAGGTTCAGGGTCGATTTACTCAATGCAGTTCTGCACACTGGACAAACCTGCTTATTCCCTGGGCGCGTGCTAAAGCAGGAGTGATGGAAATAATGGTTGCAGCTGGTCGCTAACAATTGGCCTGGATATTCGACTTCTTGGGTACAAACACAGCAAATGGTTTCGTTATCGATTGGCTGATTCCTGTACTCTGTGCTTCGGTCTAATGGCATTGTAAGGGTATTCTATTCTAAAGCAAGCTTTATCAAAATTCCTTTAGTTACTAACTACAATCATGAGAAACACTAACAGCGGGAAATACAACAACAAAATTTCTTAAGGTAATTTGGGGAAACCATGCAAACTACTCCTGAAGAGGATGTGGCCAACAACAATGCGAAAGGAAAGTAAAGAATAGCCACCGGTCTAGATCTCGTGGCACAAGTAGTAGCTCTTGGCCACACCCTGTTTCCTACGGATACCTAGACCTAGAGAAAGTCGACTTCCTTTCACTCGTGCCCACACAAAGATCACGACGGTGTTCGTCAGTCGACAATCGGAGAAACATCAGCGGAAGAAGTTAAAAGGGGAAATATAATAGTACGATCATGCGTAGACAAATACTCTGGAATAGCAGTTATCGATCCAGGAAGGAGCCATAGCACGCAGAAGCGCACCAGCATCTTCCGGCAACAACTGCCCATCCGAGTTAGTCTCAGTGCAATTGCGACAATTATTGAACAAAAAGGATTGGGACAGGGATTCACGACCTCGTCTCAAGTTGAGCGGCCACCAAAAGTGTCAATCTTTTTAGTGGAATCCTGCCAAACTGAGCACCCGTCACAAAATGTACCTCTAAACTTCCAAGATATACTGAGGAATGCATTCACTAACAGGCTCCGGCTTGGCGGCAGGTCGTAGCTTTATTCCACGAATAATCCTGCATCCGGCCAAACACATATTTTGCAGTGAATTCATTTGGGATTCGATGCTGTGGCAGGTAGTGTACGGCAGTATCGCTATATTGAAGCTATTACTAAATCCAGCACAGCTTACCACCAGGGCATGGACACTACTAAGACGCGGCTCAAAGCTATCTGAAACAATCAAGTATCCGCCATCAGAGTATCCAACACCAGGGCCACAGGATAGAATTGGGAGAAGGGTTAGGATAAAGGGACTAAAGTCCACGGCCTGAGCATGAGTATGCTTGGCTGACAGGTGTTGTAGACTTTCTTCTGCTTGATTCGAGATCAGGTCTGGCTGAGGGCAACTTAGAACAAAACTTCATTGCGCCCCTTTAAAAAATTAAAGTAAAAAAGGAAAAATAGAATAGAGGGAGAAAAGATAGCAGTCTACCGACGCCTCCGGTCATCTTAAACGACACCGAGTTGTGTCATGCCCGCCCTGCCATGATCCTGTCAAGCCGAGAGAGATTACGGCAAGATCCCTTAGATGTCCTATGTCAGCCATCCTGCTACACCCCAGCGCTGCATGGTTCCCCCAAATAATTGGTCTTCTAGCACCTATTCATTTTAACAATCTAGTTTATTACCAATTAAAGTCGCCTAACTCTACTACAACCAAAATTAATCCAACAAAAACAAAAAAACCTAGGATAGGACAGCATACATATGGAGGGACATTATAGAGAGGGATTAAATGTAGCATATAATGATATTTATAGTTATATAATGATATAAATAGATTTAGCTATACTTAATTACATATGAAGATATAAAGCGATATTGCAAATATTTTTCCTTAGACAGAAATATATAGTTATAAGGCAATATAAACATACGGACGACTTTATCCGACAACCCCGGCCATTGGTTATTAATTAGTTAGCCCAGTTTTCATTGTTTATTAAATTCTGAATGCAGAAGGCAAATCAGCTGTGAAGGCTTTAACAGCCGGAGGTCAGCGGCCGGCGAACGGCTCGGGCAGAAAAGCTCTAGCAGAACTTTTCTCCTCTATCGCGGAGTTATCACGGGCAGGCGAATAAAAATAAAAAAGATAAGCTCACTTACACATTCCTTTTTGCTTTTGCTTACATTCCGTTCCCGCGGCGAAAGATCTTTCGTAGCTGGGCGTCTCGGTGTGTGTGTGATTAGCTGCAAGCCCAAAAACAAATACATGCAGCTAGGGCTGCATGTCACAAACTCTTCGTCGTGACACCGCCGATCGGAAGCTTTATCGCTCCAACTTCAAAAGCTTCACTTCTGAATTGAATATTTAATTTTTTTTTGTTTAGCATTAATTTATCATATTTTTTTTGGTCTGCAATCTTCTTTTTTTCCAAAAAAACAGGGGGCATTAACAAAAAAAAATGGCCAAGATTATGGGAGAGAGCCGTGCCGGTTAAACTAAATATGCGAGCACCTCTCGCTACGTTTTTCGCCACGACATTGGCGCACTCGGACAAATGGCTCACGCCTCCAAGGGACACATAACACGGAAATTATTTTTTTTTTACGCCTATACACTTAATACTTTTAATTTAAATAAATAAATAAATAGGGCGGGGTTTAGGGCACAGCACTTGGCAACCAAACAGTGCCGTCTTTTCGAGCCGGTACCAAAAAGGGGTCACAGGGGGGGTTATGTTCGCACGTGGGTCACAAATTTTTTTCTTTGCGCGGGCGAAAATTATCTTGGGAACAACCGGATCACTACTATCCTTTAGTGGGCTCTCTCGACCGGGTTTTCCTCCAGCTGATAACCGCCGACACGGCAATTTTCGCCGTATTAAGCCCTATGGGGGAACTCAGCTGCTATCGCCTTGCGCGGCCCAAGTTCATTGCTCGACCCGGCGATCAGCTGGTTGTTGGTGGGGGCTTAAAGCTCCGTTGGCAGCTTTACATATACGCTGCGCTCGAACCAATTTAAAAGTTAACTTCCAATTAGGTGCCAATTCTAAATTTTTTGGTAATAAATGGAAAAATTGCAAAAAAAAAAACAAGGGACATGAGGATTTCTTTTCCGCACTGCAGCGAGAGCACATAATTACCCGGTTGGAATGGCACCACACTAATTATGAGGCTGGGTTGGAATAGTCGGCGTGCCTCTCTTTCTCCAAATTTCTGTTTGGCCGATGCAGTACCGGGGTACGACCAGCTCCAGCCCTTTTGTATGGTCAATGGGCGTCGTACTAGCAAAAAAAACCAACGTATGATCAGCACCAATGATCTACGCTTGTACCCAATATGACTACCGAAGGCAGGTACTCACCCAAATGCTGGGCAAAAAATGTCGGTACCACGGTGGGTCATGATGAATGTGCTATCGCGCTGACACTTTATCACAGCAACAAACAAATTTTTCTTTTCACGGGGATTTTTTTTCTGTTCCCACAACCGCACTGTTCGGAGACCACGAGGAGAAAGAAAGATTGGGTCCAGCACACCAGCTAACCAAAAACCTCGGTTCTCCGGATCTTCCTTTGCCCAATCCTTCGCCATTCACCCCGAGCGGTTGGCTAAAGAGCAGGGAGATTTTTGCTCGCTCACCCCCCATTCTTGACTCCGCCCCTAGACGGCGCTACTGCATCAGGGTATGTGCCATGTAACACATAAGGTGACAACAATTCAACCCGACATACCGATATATCAACCATAGGCTATTCCGCCTAACGCGAATCAAGTGCAGATAGTGATATTACCGATTTATCTGGGACATTATGACAGGAGTATACATGAAACAAATTACGACAAAATCGGTATTGCCTACTTCAGGCACGGAGGGAATTCTTCTTCACATCTTTCCGACAAGCGGCCACTACAATCCCTGGTTCAATTCGAACATTAAAATATTAATTAACAAACGTGATATCGTTTTTAAAAATGGAAGCGGTTCAGAACAGCCCACCATGCTGCATAATATAAGATAATTAGGAAAAATGTGATACAGTTAATCAACTCAGAGAAAAGAAAATACTTTTGTAACAAATTTAACTTAGCGAGATCGAATCAGCAGAAATGGGCGTATATTAAAGAACTGGGTGTTGGTAAATCCAATACTCCGCGCATCTGTGATATTGATCCTGACGAACTTAATAGAACGTTTTCAGACTGTAAAGTACCTGAAGTGACTAATACTGACTATGTTGAGTGCCTCAAAATCTCTATAGAACTGTGATGATGTACACTGCTTCTGTGATAATGGTACCTGTGATAATAGTTTTAGTTTTTCATGTGTAACTGAGTCAGATGTCATCGAATCAATGTTAAAAATTAAGTCAAATGCCACTGGAATTGCTGATATTAATCCGAAATTCATAAAATTGCTATTGCCAAACATATTGCCGTACATAACCTACATATACAACACAGCGTTGACTCAATCCATATTTCCTGATTCTTGGAAAGTAGCTAAAATACTTCCAATTCCAAAATCAGTCAATGAATACAGCCCAATTTCCATTCTACCTTACTTGTCAAAAAATTTAGAACGACTTATGGCTAGTCAGATGACAAATTACTTGACAACTAAAAAACTTTTGACAAATAAGCAATCAGGTTTTCGAGTAGGCAGAAGTTGTACAACAGCAATAATAAACGTAGTTGAACGTATAAGAGAAAAATTGGACTCTGATAATATAACGTTTCTGACCCTTCTAGATTATAGTAAGGCTTTTGACACGGTTAACCACGAAATTCTTTGTTTTAAACTAAGCCGCCTATGTAATTTTACGCGTGCAGCAACAAGACTAATTGTTTCGTACTTAAGTAATAAGATTATAAGTCTGTGTGTATAAATAATATGTACTCGTCATTACTTTGTGTCAAGCGTGGTCTTCCTCAAGGATCCGTTTTAGGGCAATTACTGTTCTCTATGTGTGTAAATGATCTACCGAGTATATTGTCAAGTTATGACGTTCATATGTATGCCGATGATGTTCAAATTTTTGTTAGTCGTCCTATTAGTAGAATTAATGACTGTATTCGTGTCTGTAATAGTGAATTGAAAAGTGTAAGTCAGTAGGCTAAAATGAATGGGCTAGGATTAAATCCAAATAAGTCAAAATGTGGGTAAAAGAAAGTTCGACACTAATGCATTACTAAAATTGACTTTTGAAAATATCCCCATTGAATATGTTGAACGTGCAAACAACTTAGGTTTTATGTTTAACCAAACTTTGACATGGGATGATCACATAAACAGATCAGTCGGAAAAGCTTTTGGGATCCTTAGAAATTTATACCTAACTAAAGATTTTCTCCCAGTGAAAATAAGACAAACAATTGCCAAAATGTACATTACACCAGTTCTTTTCTATGGTATAGAAGTATTTAGTGACAGTAACTCTGCCAGCCAACGCAAGCTGCAAGTTGCTTTTAATAATATAGCGAGATATATTTATAACAGACGTAGAACTGACCATATTTCGGACGTAATGATAAAATAAAATTTTCGATATGCCACTTAAATCCTGGATAGAGGTTAGGGTCTTAGTATTACTGCACAAAGTCATATATATACCAAAGAGCCATCTTACTTATATGAACGACTTAAGCTTAGCACGTCAAGACGGACGAAAAATATTATTTGCTTTAAATACAGGTACACATGCACAATGAAACAGTTCTTTGTATATGCTTTTCGAGTTTGGAATCATCTTCCCCACGCCATCAAGGCAATCAGTGGGGGAGTGCAGTTCAAAATCGCACTGGAGAATCATCTACGCACTACATAATTTGAATTTGTGATAGTAGGGAGGGGTTGAACGGAGAGTAAGAGTGAAATTCCTAGAAACTAAATTAAAACTAAACTAAATATTATATTATTAAAATGATAGTATATAAGTTCGAATGTATGTAATTGTAATTGTAATCACTTCTTAATGTTAGTAGTTTAAATGTCAAAAGTTAATATTACACTTGTTGTGACTAGCGCCCTAATTTATAAGTATAAAATGCATGTCGCGCTAGGATGAAATAAATAAATAAATAAAATAAAAAAGCCCTTGTCACACCAAATAGACTCCCGTACGATATTCCGCAGGCGATCCTAGGCAATAAAGGGCTATGGCTATTCTCTTCTCCAGAGGGATTGTCAGTCGAAAAGGAGTTTTTATACCCGGTACTCGAAGAGTAAAGGGGTATATTAGATTTGTGGGGATAACGGTTGTGTGTAACGCCCAGAAGGAAGCGTTTCCGACCCCATAAAGTATATATATTCTTGATCAGCATCAATAGCCGAGTCGATATAGCCATGTCTGTCTGTCCGTCCGTCCGTCCGTCCGTCCGTCTGTCCGTCTGTCCGTCTTCATTTGCGCCTATATCTCATAGACTATTAAAGCTACAGTAACCAAGTTTTGTATTCAGTCTCCTGTGTTCTCACACTACTCAAAGTGTATTTCAAAATTTCGCCCCGCGCCCTTCCGCCCCCACAAAGGACGAAAGTCTGTGGCATACACAATTTCGAAGATACGAGAAAACTAACGCAGAATCATAGAGAATGACCATTTCTATCAGAGTGTTGAATCTGGATCAGATCGGATCATTATTATAGCTACAATGAAGAAAACCATTTCGAAAGTCATCATTCCCTCTCGCTCTCTCACACACGCGACCCCATCTGCTTTGCCCATTCGTATTTTTTGACGCCTAGTTCTCAGAGACTATAAGAGGTAGAGCAACCAAACTTTCTATCCAAGCTCCTGTGATACCAAACCCGGACGAATTTGTTTCAAAATTTTGCCACGCCTCCTTCCGCCCCCACAAAGGACGAAAATCTGTGGAATCCACAATTTTTAAGGTACGAGAAAACCAAAAACGCAGAATCATGCAAAATTACCATATCTACCAGATTGCCGAATCTGGATCAGGTGGGATCAATATTATGGCCAGAAGAAACAAATTAAATTTCAGTGGCTACGCAACGCCTGCCAAGCGCTGACTCATTCCCTCTCTCTCTGTCGCAAACACTTGTACGTCTCAAATATGTAGTTATAAATTTACATGTATATGACGTCATATAGAAATTAAGAAGCAGATATAAAATGCATATGCAAACAAAATTGAAAACATGTATAATATTCCAAAAATGATTTGACTTCATTTTTTGAAATATTATTTTTGGCCCAAAATTTAATTTGTCCCTTTTGCGAACATATAATAAAATGCATAAATCGCAAGCTCATATATGTATGTACATATGTACACTCCTCATCACTTGAATAGGACACCCCCTAAGTGCGTTTTCTATCGCTCACTGCTCGCAAACCAATGATGCTAAAGACTAAATTTTTTTTTAATTAAAGATCATTTAATACAGTTGCCTTAACTAAATGGAATTCTTCGTGAATTATCTTTAGTTATTAACAAAAAATTCTGAAGCGAAATCCTTCAAATTACGGTATGTGTGTACTGACTGAGTACCGGGTATAAGGTAGAGCCGCGGCCTTTGCCGCGGCTCACCGTTCCCCCTCGTTTTCTTTTTGAGATTGGGCAACAGTCCAAAAAAATGTTGATGTACTCCATGCAATTTTCCTTAAAAAAGGCATTGGAGTTCTCCACAACATATATTTCCCAAAATGAACCATATCGTGGCTATTGCAATAAAGAATACATTATTTAATTGAAAAGAGAGAACATTATCTGTTCTTTACCTACAAGAGTCCAAACGCAAGGAGGACGTTGCAGTTGCAAGACGAATTGCAACTTTTCTGAGGATAGCTCAGCCGCTTCCATGCACTTCAAAATATTCTCCTCACTTTGCGCCACCGCAGTTAAAAGAATAAACTCTATTTCCGACAAATTTCGTTGATTTTCGAACATTTTTTAGATTGTTTACAAAATGTGTCTTCCTCTTCCCAAGACGCAAAGACGCTGTAGTGTAAACGGCAAACCTGCTTCTCTGCGTCTTCTCCGATATCGATAGGTAACACACCAAGTGTAAAAAGCCTATTACATTACATATGTGTAATATTTTACATTTCTCTATTGACAATGTGGCACCCGACAGGACTCCCCATATTTGAATGTCTATTAATATTGTTGAAAACAATAATTTTTAGTGGGTCTTTTAGTTTTTTTATTTTATTATGGCGTCGTCTGCATAAATAGAAAGATTAATGTGTTTATGGGAGAGAATTGTGGTGTTGAGTTTTTCAAATACAATTGTAAATAAAACTACTAATAGTGGCGAGCCTTGTGGGATTCCATTGTGAAGTTTGATATAATTGGAGTAGGTAATGTTTACTAGAACCCGGAACAGGCGCTGGGTCATGAAGGCTTTCACGACGTGAAAGACCTTTGTGCGTGTATTCCTACGTGGTCAAACGCTCTCTCGAAGTCAGTAGCCAGTATAGTAACATGGTTCCTGGTCGAGAGTGCTCCAGACGCGCATCCTTAAATTTGAATAGTGCATTCATTTGTTTTTGTTTAAAAGCAACTTGGTTCTAGGAAACCAGTTTATTCCTGTTTAGGAACCACATAAGCCAACTAGCGATAATTTTTTCAAAAGTCTTTTTTACATATGATATCAAAGAGATTGGATAGAAGTTTCAGTTTCGTTAGCCGGTTTGTTTGGCTTAGGGATATGTGTAACGATGGCTGTATTCAAGGTGTGGGGGTAGAACTTTAATTTTGGCTTCAGATGGGAGGTTGCAAAGCATTGGGTACGATATTCGGTCAAAACCTGGTGTCTTGCCCTTTGCGCGGTGGAGTGTAGCTTCTAACTCACTAGGATTGCTCGGACATTCAAAATCAATATTTTTAAAAATTTCAGAAGCATGCAGTTGCTGACATGTATTGAGCATATTTCTGTCAGAAGCGGTTGCTAAAATTTAAATGGAATGCAATTTTGCAGCTCTTCGCGCAAACCAGTGATTTTTTGCATTTTTGAAAATTGTAAGGTATGGTGGCGGCTTGGTGTTTTCAATTAAAACATTATGTAGATCTGAAAATTATTTATTTAAAATATTGGAAATAATGAAAAATAACAGAGCAAGATAGAACTTATATTGAAAATCTCGATCAGCATCTTCTCCTTCTATTTCGAGCTTCACTCTTTTGCTTGTGGATTGCTCCGATGTTGTTCTTCTTTTAAACGCTCTTTTTTCCTTTCTTGTCTAAAGACAAAAACCCGGTGCCCAAATTGCAAATCTCCTCTACTGAGTGGTAGCTTATACACTTCTGTACACAAAAAGGCAAAGACAATTGAAACTCGTGCTAAAAAATGATCCGCCACTATACCTTACGAAAAGTCCGCCATCAAACCTTACAAGCTATTGGTGGAATTATGACGTTGTCACTGTCATACTTCGAAAATAAAAAAAAATTGAAATATCAAAAACTGTTGGCAAAGGTCTAAATATACGTTTCGAATACTTCCCTGACTCAAGTTTTAAAAAAATCTTCACTCTGTCACTGTTAACACACATATCCAATAAACTTTTTTACTACTTTTTTATTAAAAATTACTTATAGTAAATCACACGTTTCCTCATTAATACTACTGCATATAAAATTTCAGCACGATAAAAGACATAGCCCACAGTAATACAAAGTTTTAGATGTGACGTTACAACTACTTAAGTGGTGGCTTGGGTATACCAGTAAGGCTTTGTACGTCTGACCAGATTCTTTGTGGGGTAGACTTAGGAGTAATTTGGGATGTGACATTTTTAACTGACTGTTTTTTGGCTTGTTTGGCCAGTCTTCTAAACTAAACGTTTGCTCTTTTGCATGCTACCAGAGATTCTACGGTCATGTTTTGCTTATAAAGTTGCCAATTTTTATACCCGGTACTCGAAGAGTATAGGGGTATATTAGATTTGTGGGGATAACGGTTGTGTGTAACGCTCTGAAAGAAGCGTTTCCGACCCCATAAAGTATATATATTCTTGATCAGCATCAATAGCCGAGTCGATATAGCCATGTCTGTCTGTCTGTCCGTCCGTCCGTCCGTCCGTCCGTCCGTCCGTCTGTCCGTCTGTCCGTCCGTCTTCATTTGCGCCTATATCTCAAAAACTATTAAAGCTAGAGCAACCAAGTTTTGTATCCAGTCTCCTGTGTGATCACACTACTCAAAGTATGTTTCAAATTTTCGCCCCGCCCCTTTCCGCCCGTACAAAAAACGAAAGTCTGTGGCGTACACAATTTTGAAGATACGAGAAAACTAAAAACACAAAATCATATAGAATGACCATTTCTATCAGAGTGTTGAATCTGGATCAGATCGGATCATTATTATACCTACAATGAAGAAAACCATTTCGAAAGTCATCGTTCCCTCTCGCTCTCTCTCACACGCCACCCTGTCTTCTTTGCTTATTCGTTTAAATGAGCGCCTAGATCTCAGAGACTATAAGAGCTAGAGTAATCAAACTTTCTATCCAAGCTTCTGTTATATCAAACCAGCACAAGTGTATTTTTAAAATTTTGCCACGCCCCTTTCCGCCCCCACAAAGGACGAAAATCTGTGAAATCCACAATTTTTAAGATAAAAGAAAACCAAAAGCGCAGAATCATGGGAAATGACCGTTTGCACTAGATTGCCGAATATGGATCAGGTGGGATCAATATTATGGCCAGAAGAAACAAATTAAATTTCAGTGGCTACGCAACGCCTGCCCAGCGCTGACTCATTCCCTCTCTCTCTGTAGCAAACACTTGTACGTCTCAAATATGTAGTTATACATGTTGGAGTAGTTAAGAGAGGATCGGGCGCCACAAAGAGTCGCTCCATCTTCGGGTGACCCGCAAGCCGATCTGACCCGATCGCCGACGGCGAATTGGGTTGCGTGCGGCCGACGGTGGGTCTCGCAAAGAGTGGGATGGGACGTGAGTTCACTTGTCGAATTACGCCCAAAGCCACTGCATTCGCTCGTTTGTTCAATAAAACCCATTAAATTACAGAAAACCGCGTCTTTCTTATTTAGTTTGAAATTTGTTTGAAATTCTACAAAATAGTAGATTTTTCATTGGCGCCCGAGCAGGGACATCGGTTTTTTCGTGTTTAACTCGTTTCGCTCCGTAGTGGCTTAGGCTTCGCGTGTGAAAAATTAAAAAGAAGTTGCTGATTCGGACCTTGCCACAGACGTGCCCTTTTGGACCCTCGCCATTTTGGACGCTGCCGAATTCGACGTGCTGATGGACGCCAAAACCGGAAGATTACTTTCTATAGATTCACTAGAAAGTCTACAGGTATTCTGTGCCAAAAATTGAGCATCACCGGTTGAGTTTCGTTGTGTCGCTGTAAATTGCTCGCTCGTCCGACCAAAACGATCAGCTAAAGTGATCCACATATGTGCGTGTGTATGTGCTAACAGTCATACACAGAGAACACAGCTCAATTTCTGGCACCTTCCTTATTTTATACCTTATTTGGCCAAATCAATGTACCTAAAGTGAAAGTGTCGCAGTTATACGTGTGTACAAAATACATAAGTTCGGTAGAATTGTCCGAACATACCTACGCCATACATACATACGTATACGCATGCTGACCATCACTTAATGTGCATAACCAAAACGGCAACATATGTACATATTTAACATTTAAAACTTTATATAAACATATAAACCATATATAATATACATATGTACACATAAACGGTGGTCTATTTATTGCATTCTAATAATATTGGTCGTGTGTTTGTGCAATCGCAAAACGTCGCAGTGTCTTTCGGTTGTCCGCTTTTGACTTAACCGCTACGTACAATACGCGTACATATATACATACGTATATACGTACAGACATCGGCTTGCAATTGCACATACACGCAACGCTTGGCAAAGGTTCTTGGGCGCCAGCGGCTGATATTTCGTGCGGTCGTTAACCTTGCTCGCTCTGTGCTTGCATCGGTTAATATTAGTTTGTGTGTGCGTGCGCTCGCGCCAAATTTACCGCTTGTTCTCTTCTTCCCCGTTTTGGCATACCATACAGGTCAGGCTTGGGTCGAGCGCCTGCATTACTTTCGTCTTGTGCGTTCGCTCGCGCCAAATTCTCTCACCTACTCTTTGATCCCCCGCACCCCGCATTCTATCTCTGTTGCCCACAAAGTGGCAGCAGCGAGCATAGGGCTTGCTTACTTTCGGTCGCTTGGACCACTTTCGTTTGTTTGTTCACATATTGCGCCAGGGCGTGTGTGTGTCTGGGTAAGCAAGCTTGGCGTTTCTCGGTACATAGCTGCAGTGCTTGTGCGAGGGTAGCTTGAAAAGTTTGGCGAACTTTGGGTACGGTATTGAAGGTAGTTCCTTTTTCTCATTTCAATTATGTCTGAGTCCGATAGGCCAACTGTAGAACGGCCAACAGCTGAACGGCCAACAGCTGAACGGCCAACAGTCCCTAAAACCAATACGAAGTTGGCATTGTGTCAGCAAAGGTTTGACAAAGTCAGTGCTGACATTGCGCGCGTGCAAACAGCCTTTAGATTGAAGCAAATTTCGTCGGACAAAACCGAATTAGCTTGTCGCCTAGAGCTTTTAGAGGGTTATATCGATAAGGCTATGAACCTACAGGCAGAGCTGGACATTTTGAGTCCAACCAATGAAAGTAGAGGACCTTTGGAGGATCTTTGTGTCGTCACTAAAGCATTGTTTATGAATGCAATCAAACCAAGATCCGACACACATATGCAGCATGACTGCTCAGTAAATCCACGTTTCGACACACACATGCAGCATGACTGCTCACTGAATTCGAGCCAGCGATCGCAGCTGCCGAAAATGCGTTTGCCGAAGTTTAGTGGCAAACACTCGGAATATAAAAACTTCATGTGCCTGTTCCAAAGCCTTATTGACGACGATGCTTCTTTGACGAACGTAGAAAAGTTTAATCATCTCGTATCGTGTTTGTCAGATGAAGCATTAGGTGTAGTAAAACCATTTCAAATGACAGACTGTAATTATCCTAAGGCCCTTGCCAGTCTGAAGTCAGTGTACGACAATAAATGTCTGATATTCTTCGATACTGTTGCTCAACTATTCGATTTGCCAACCATGACCAAGCCATCTGCATCGAGTTTAAGATCGATGATAGACACGGTGTCTGCGATATATTCATCGCTGTCGTCTGTAGGTGACGACAAAGATATTGCGAATGCAATTATCATTCACATGGTCATGGCAAAGGTCGACCATGTGACCAAATCTCGTTTTGAGGAGCAGCTTGACTACGATAAGCTGCCTTCTTGGGAAGACTGTGCCAAACAGCTGAATAGAAGGTATCAGTACCTGGCAGCAGAAGAGTCAACTCGTGACAAGTCAAGGGTGCGTAACGAGGTGAGGAAGCCTCAACGGAAATCGTCCTTTGCCTGTGCTAATGCAGGTCAAAAGTCGTCGTCTGCATGCACCTATTGCAGGTCTGCAGACCACAGTATATATTCTTGTCCGTCGTTTAGTGCCATTTCCGTCATGCAACGTTTTGAGTATGCTAAAACTCAAAAACTGTGTCTCAATTGTTTGACCACGGGACATACAGTATCGAGTTGCAAGGCGGCGAAGTGTCGAGTGTGCTCAAAGCCTCACCATTCGCTTCTTCATCGGTACACTGCATCAGTGCAAGGTGAAGCAGCGGCACTTCAAGCCTCAACGTCGGAGGCATACGTAGGTCACGTGCTCAATGCGGATCAAGTCGTTCTGGCTACTGCGATCGTAAACATCAAAGATAGATTCGGACAGTTGCATCCAGCAAGAGCTTTGCTCGATAGTGGCTCTCAAATAAATTTGATGTCTGAGAGCCTAGCACAGAGGCTTCGGCTTAAACGTGAGCCAGCTTCCCTTGCTATCGCTATGGTGGGTGGTGCAACCACCGATAGTAAAACGAAGGTTTGTGCATCGATACATTCTCGTTTGAATTCCCACACATTTTCCGCTGAGTGTTGGGTACTAAAGTCAATTTCCACATCTCAGCCTGGGCAATCACTTTCCACATCGAGCTGGAAAATCCCAAAAAATATTCAATTGGCAGATCCCGAATTCCATAGGCCGGCTAAGGTGGATGTTCTCTTGGGAGCTGAAATGTTTTATGGGCTATTGTGCGTTGGGCAAATTAAATTACATTCCGAGCTGCCCATTATGCAAAAAACATTGCTCGGTTGGATTGTTGCAGGCAAATGTACTGGACAGGCGCCTCGGCAACAGTGTAATGAGAGTTCGGTAGCTCAAGTGTATAGTTGTTCTCTCGACTCATTAGTAAACCGTTTTTGGGAATTGGATCAATGTCCAATTGAGTCGAAGGCTGTCCGCCAAACGGCTGAACAACAGGCCTGTGAGTTGTACTTCGCAAAAACGGTACAACGATTGTCTTCCGGTCGCTTTCAAGTCAAACTTCCATTTAAGACCGACCCTAAAGTTCTTGGCCTGTCCTTTCAAACTGCTGAAAGGCGTTTTTTGCAACTTGAGCGCAAACTGTCAAAGGATGACACTCTCAAAACTATGTACCATGACTTCATGAAAGAGTATTTGGATTTGGGACATATGTCCATTCTGAAGTCTGCTCCTCTAGAACAGCATTATTATATTCCTCATCAATGCGTTCTCAGACCTGAGAGTACCTCAACCAAACTTCGTGTTGTGTTCGATGCTTCCAGCAAAACATCAACAGCAGTTTCACTGAACGAAACACTAATGGTGGGGCCAACTATTCAGAGGGAGTTGTATTCAACATTGGTCAACTTTCGGTTGAACAAATACGCCGTAACTGCTGACATTTCGAAAATGTACAGGCAGATAAATGTTTCTGAGGAAGACAGAGACTTCCAACTTGTCTTGTGGAGAGAAAACCCTTCACAAAACATACAGGCATACAGGTTGAATACTGTTACATACGGTACAGCGTCAGCACCCTTTTTGGCTGTACGTTGTTTGTTCGAATTGGCAAATAGTTTTGCACAATCACATCCCATTGGTGCGGAAGTGATTCGCAATTGTTTTTATGTCGACGATATGCTGGCAGGTGCAGACAGTTTAAAAGAACTGGACACAATTTGCAGCCAGGTTCGGGATATTTTGAATTCAGGAGGATTCCCATTGGCCAAGTGGGCTTCCAATTGCCCGACTCAATCTGGAAAGAATGAGGAAATCAGCATTAAGATTGATGAGCAAAGCTCAGTCAAAACGCTTGGAATGCGCTGGGCACCTCAAGATGATGTATTTAAGTACCATCTGGACGTGGATAGTTTTGCCTCCCTGAAACCAACAAAACGCAATATATTGTCGATAGCCTCTCGTTTGTTTGACCCTCTTGGTTTGTTGTGTCCAATTGTCACTAAGGCAAAAATGCTATTGCAGGACTTATGGAGGCTAAAGGTAGATTGGGATGAGGCTATTCCTATGAGTCTACACACTGCGTGGAATAAGTTCACCACTACTTTGCGGGATTTGCACAAAATTTCAATCCCTCGCTACGTATGTTTGACGCTGTACAAAGGGGTTCAAATTCACGGCTTTGCTGACGCATCCAGTCACGCCTACGGTTGCTGTATATACGTACGAACGTGCAACGACGAAGACGTTCGCGTGTCATTGCTCACGGCAAAGTCGAGGGTAGCTCCGCTGAGCGTAAAAACAATACCCCGGTTAGAGCTTTGTGCAGCACTACTACTGGCCAAACTCTGGCAACAAGTGTCGACCACAATGACCAAATTCACGATAGAAAGCGTAAATTTCTGGTCAGATTCGCAGGTCACGCTATATTGGTTGCAGCGTGATTCGGGTACGTTGGGTACATTCGTCGCGAATCGGGTCGCAGAATGCCAAGAATTGTCAACTGGAGTCGTATGGCGTCACGTTCCAACGGATGCTAATCCAGCAGACTTGGTTTCAAGGGGAACAGATGTTGACGACATTGTGAGCTCCTTGTGGTTCAATGGGCCAAGCTTTTTAATGGCAGAAAAAGATCGATGGCCTCAACTTCATCAGTTCGAGATAGCGTCAGAAGTGAAAACTTCTGAAGATAAGAAAAGTGCAGTGGTATGTGCGCTTGGGGTAGCTGATGCTGAATCTAATTGCATTGTGCAATTAATCAACCGGCAATCGAGGTTTTCTAAGTTGGTCCGCATAATGGCCTACGTGCTTCGATTCTGTTTCAAGCAGCTTAGAGGTGATTCGCATCTTGTATCTGCGGCAGAAAGGAACATTGCTTTTTTAAAGCTGATCGCAGTCGTACAAAGCACAACATACAGCGCTGAGTATAGGTTGTTGGAAAAATCGGCAGCATTAGCTCCGATGCTGCAGTCGTTGAATCCATTTGTCCACGAGTTTGATGAAAATGGCATCAAATTTAAGTTAATTCGAGTAGGAGGGCGCTTGCTACACGGCCCTATCGCATACGACGCCAAATTCCCTCTGTTGCTACCAAAGGGATCTGAATTGGTCAGCCTTTTGGTCAGGCATTTGCACCTTAGGCACTACCATGCTGGTGCAAAGGTTCTGGTGGGATTGCTGAGGCAGCAAGTTTGGGTGATCAATGCCCGAAGCGTGTGTACAGCGCATGTTAGAAGATGCGTACACTGTTTTCGCTACAAGCCAAAGTTGTTGGGGCAAATAATGGGAAATTTGCCAGCTGACCGCCTTCGTGAGGGTCGGCCGTTCAGAGTATCTGGCGTAGATTTCTGTGGGCCATTCTACGTAAGCTATAGAATCAGAGGTAGACCACCCGTTAAAATGTACGTTGCCGTTTTTGTTTGTTTCGCCTCAAAGGCAGTCCACCTAGAACTTGTCTCAGACCTTTCAACTGACGCTTTTCTAAATGTATTTAAAAGGTTCGTTGGGAGACGGGGACTGCCGGAGAAGATGGTCAGCGACAACGCGACGAATTTCTTGGGAGCGAGCAACGTGCTGAGGGAGCTCCAAGCGGCATTCACCCGGAGCAAGGAGAGCCTGCAGGACTACGCAGCGGAGAGAGCCGTGACCTGGAGCTTCATCCCTCCGAGAGCACCGCACTTCGGCGGGCTGTGGGAAGCAGCAGTCAAGGCGGCCAAGCACAGGCTGGTGCGAGGGGCAGGCGACGCCAACCTCACGCCGGACGAGTTGAGCACGCACCTCGTGGAGGTAGAAGCGTTGCTCAACTCCAGGCCCCTCGTGGCGGACACCAGCGATCCGAACGACGGGGAGGCCATCACACCAGGGCACTTGCTCATCGGCCAACCTCTGCTGGGCCTGCCGCACGGATCCACGCCCGGAGAGCCCAACAACAAGCCCGCACCCGGATACTTGAAGCGGTGGCGACTGTTGTTGGAGCTCAAGCTGCGCTTCTGGCGCAAGTGGTCCAGCGACTACCTCCTCAGCCTGCAGCAGCGAGCCCAGTGGAGCAGAGGCGAGGCCAATCTGGCCGAAGGGACGGTCGTGCTGGTTCACGACGACAACACCCCCCCGCAACGATGGACAACGGGGCGCGTAACGCGCGCAATAGCTGGAGAGGACGGCAAGGTGCGGGTGGCCGGCCGGTAAACGGCCAGTCCACAAGCTGGCACCACTTCCAACGTGCTGAAGACCGGAGCTCTTCAGCGGGGCCGGAATGTTGGAGTAGTTAAGAGAGGATCGGGCGCCACAAAGAGTCGCTCCATCTTCGGGTGACCCGCAAGCCGATCTGACCCGATCGCCGACGGCGAATTGGGTTGCGTGCGGCCGACGGTGGGTCTCGCAAAGAGTGGGATGGGACGTGAGTTCACTTGTCGAATTACGCCCAAAGCCACTGCATTCGCTCGTTTGTTCAATAAAACCCATTAAATTACAGAAAACCGCGTCTTTCTTATTTAGTTTGAAATTTGTTTGAAATTCTACAAAATAGTAGATTTTTCACATGTCATGTAGAAATTTAGAAGCAGATGTAAAAATCATAGGCAAACAAAATCGGAAACATGTATAATATTCCAAAAATGATTTGACTTCATTTTTTGAAATATTATTTTTTGACCAAAATTTAATTTGTCCCTATTGCAAACATATAGTAAATTGCATAAATCGCAAGCTCATATATGTATGTACATATGTGTATACTGACTGAGTACCGGGTATAAGGTAGAGCCGCGGCCTTTTCCGCGGCTCACAACGTTCCCCCTCGTTTTGTTTATTATCTCGCAGGTGGCTAAGATTGCTGTTCCACCAGTAGACTGCTTTCTTGTGTGGGATGTTCTTTGCTTGGGGAATTGAGTTTTTTGCAGCTTTGCGGATTGCCTTTCTTAATAACGCTACTTTGTAATTCAAATTTCTGGATCGTTCTAATTGGAGGTTGTTAGAGACCTGGGATTGAAAATTCTCCCAATTGGCTAAGTCTGTTTTGTACTTGGGAATAGGGGCTATCTTTTCTGCGCTTAATTAATTTATTATGGAGATAAATATGGGAAAACGGTCGCATTCAATTTGCATCTGTGAGAAATTTGGGGAGATGTCATTGTAACGACTACATGTGTAAAAGTACGATGAGTGGAGAAATCGGTAGAGGATTCATCATTTATTACTATTAAGCTACCCTGTGAAGCTGGTAACTGGCTCCATAAAGCGGGCTCCATGAGTTGATATGCCCAAGAAGCAGTAAAGGGGTTTTTGGAGATCTTGAGGTTGTCAATATAGAGATTAACAATTGTAAATTTTGGGTAAGTGTTGTTGTCGCTCAGTATAGGTGAGTTTATTAGATTATAAGTATGTTGAAAAATCTAACATTTTGTAGACCTTCAAACAAATTCCAACAAACAAAATTAAATTAAGACGCGGTTTTTTATTTTCAATAGTAGGCGTGTTTATTTACGAAGACGAGTGCAGTGGTTTTGGGCTTATTTCGACAAGTGATTTACGTCCACATACCACCAGAGTCACCGTCGGCTCTGCTCCACTGGGCTCGCTGCTGCAGGGTGAGGAGGTAGTCCCTGGACTACTTGCGCCAAAAGCTCAGTTTGAGCTCCAACAACCGTTGGCACCGATTCAAGTGTGCGGGTGCGGACTTGTTGTTGGGCTTTCCGGGCGTGGATTCGTGCGGCAGCCGCAGCAGAGGCTGGCCGATGAGCAAGTGCCCTGGCGTTATGGCCTCCCCGTCGTTTGGATCGCTGGTGTCCGCCACGAGGGGCCTGGAATTGAGCAACGCTTCTACCTCCATCAGGTGCGTGCTCAACTCGTCCGGCGTGAGGTTGGCGTCGCCTGCCCCTCGCACCAGCCTGTGTTTGGCGGCCTTGACTGCTGCTTCCCACAGCCCGCCGAAGTGTGGTGCTCTCGGAGGGATGAAGCACCAGGTCACTGCCCTCTCCGCTGCGTAGTCCTGCAGGCTCTCCTTGCTCCGGGTGAATGCCGCTTGGAGCTCCCTCAGCACGTTGCTCGCTCCCACGAAATTCGTTGCGTTGTCGGTGAAGACCTTCTCCGGCAGTCCTCGTCTCCCAACAAACCTTTTAAATACATTTAAAAAAGCGTCAGTGGAAAAGTCTGAGACAAGTTCGAGATGGACTGCCTTTGAGGCGAAGCAAACGAACACGGCAACGTACATTTTAGCGTGTGGTCTATCTGTGATTCTATAGCTGACGTAGAACGGCCCAAAGAAATCTCCGCCAGATACTCTGAATGCCGACCTTCAAAAAGGTGGTCTGCTGGCAAATTTCCCATTATTTGTCCCAACAACTTTGGCTTATAGCGAAAACAGAGTACGCATCTTCTAAAATGAGCTGTACACACGCTTCGGGCATTGATTACCCAAACTTGCTGCCTCAGCAATCCCACAAGAACCTTTGCACCAGAATGGTAGTGCCTAAGGTGCAAATGCCTGACAAAAAGGCTGACCAATTCAGATCTCTTTGGTAGCAACAGAGGGCCGATAGGGCCGTGTAGAAAACGCCCTCCTACAAGAATTAACTTAAATTTAATGCCATTTTCGTCAAACTCGTGGATAAATGGATTTAAAGACTGCAACATCGGAGCTAACACTGCCGATTTTTCCAACTCAGTGCTGTATGCTATGCTTTGTACGACTGCGATCAGCTTTAGGAATGCAATGTTTCTTTCTGACGCAGATACAACATGCGAATCACCTCTAAGCTGCCTGAAACAGAATCGAAACACGAAAGCCATTATAAGGAACAGCTTAGAAAATCTCGATTGCCGGTATATTAATTGCACAATGCAATTAGATTCGGCGTCAGATACCCCAAGCGCACATACCACTGCCCTTTTCTTGTCCTCAGAAGTTTTCACTTCTGATGCTATCTCGAACTGATGAAGTTGAGGCCATCGATCCTTTTCTGCCATTAAAAAACTTGGCCCATTGATCCACAGGGAGCTAACAATGTCGTTAACATCAGTTCCTCTTGAAACCAAGTCTGCTGGATTAGCATCCGTTGGAACGTCACGTCATACGACTCCAGTCAGACAATTCTTGGCATTCTGCGACCCGATTCGCGACGAATGTACCCAACGTACCCGAATCACGCTGCAACCAATATAGCGTGACCTGCAAATCTGACCAGAAATTTATGCTTTCTATCGTGAATTTGGTCATTGTGGTCGACACTTGTTGCCAGAGTTTGGCCAGTAATAGTGCTGCACAAAGCTCTAACCAGGGTATTGTTTTACGCTCAGCGGAGCTACCCTCGACTTTGCCGTGAGCAATGAAACGCAAACGTCTTCGTCGTTGCACGTTCGTACGCATATGCAACAACCGTAGGCGTGACTGGATGCGTCAGCAAAGCCGTGAATTTGAACCCCTTTGTACAGCGTGAAACATACGTAACGAGGGATTGAAATTTTGTGCAAATCCCGCAAGGTAGTGGTGAACTTATTCCACGCAGTGTGTAGACTCATAGGAATAGCCTCATCCCAATCTACCTTTAGCCTCCATAAGTCCTGCAACAGCATCTTTGCCTTAGTGACAATTGGACACAACAAACCAAGAGGGTCAAACAAACGAGAGGCTATCGACAATATATTGCGTTTTGTTGGTTTCAGGGAGGCAAAACTATCCACGTCCAGATGGTACTTAAATACATCATCTTGAGGTGCCCAGCGCATTCCAAGCGTTTTGACTGAGCTTTGCTCATCAATCTTAATGCTGATTTCCTCATTCTTTCCAGATTGAGTCGGGCAATTGGAAGCCCACTTGGCCAATGGAAATCCTCCTGAATTCAAAATATCCCGAACCTGGCTGCAAATTGTGTCCAGTTCTTTGAAACTGTCTGCACCTGCCAGCATATCGCCTACATAAAAACAATTGCGATTCACTTCCGCACCAATGGGATGTGATTGTGCGAAACTATTTGCCAATTCGAACAAGCAACGTACAGCCAGAAAGGGTGCTGACGCTGTACCATATGTAACAGTATTCAACCTGTGTTTTGTGAAGTGTGTTTTTCCTCCCCAAGACAAGTTGGAAGTCTCTGTCTTCCTCAAAAACATTTATCTGCCTGTACATTTTCAAAATGTCTGCAGTTACGGTTCAACCGAAAGTTGACCAATGTTGAATACAACTCCCTCTGAATAGTTGGCCCCACCATTAGTGTTTCATTCAGCGAAACTGCTGTTGATATTTTGCTTGAAGCATCGAACACAACACGAAGTTTGGTTGAGGTACTCTCAGGTCTGAGAACGCATTGATGAGGAATATAATAATGCTGTTCTAGAGGAGCAGACTTTAGAATGGACATATGTCCCAAATCCAAATACTCTTTCATAAAGTCATGGTACATAGTTTTGAGAGTGTCATCCTTTGACAGTTTGCGCTCAAGTTGCAATGCCTTCAAAACGCCTTTCAGCAGTTTAAAAGGACAGGCCAAGAACTTTAGGGTCGGTCTTAAAGGGAAGTTTGACTTGAAAGCGACCGGAAGACAATCGTTGTACCGTTTTTGCGAAGTACAACTCACAGGCCTGTTGTTCAGCCGTTTGGCGGACAGCCTTCGAGTAAATTGGACATTGATCCAATTCTCAAAAACGGTTTACTAATGAGTCGAGAGAATAACTATACACTTGAGCTACCGAACTCTCACTACACTGTTGCCGAGTAGCCTGTCCAGTACATTTGCCTGCAACAATCCAACTGAGCAATGTTTTTTGCATAATGGGCAGCTCGGAATGTAATTTTATTTGCCCAACGCACAATAGCCCATAAAACACTTCAGCTCCCAATAAAACATCCACCTTAGCTGGCTTATGGAATTCGGGATCTGCCAACTAAATATTTTTTGGGATTTTCCAGCTCGATGTGGAAAGCGATTTCCCAGACTGAGATGTGGAAATTGACTTTAATACCCAACACAGCGGAAAACGTGTAGGAATTCAAACGAGATCGAATCGATGCGCAAACCTTATTTTTACTATCGGTGGTTGCACCACCTACCATTGCGATAGCAAGGGAAGTTGGCTCACGTTTAAGCAGAAGCCTCTGTGCCAGGCTCTCAGACATCAAATTTATTTGAGAGCCACTATTGAACAAAGCTCTTGCTGGATGCAACTGTCCAAACCTATCTTTAATATTTACTATCGCGGTAGCCAGAACGACTTGATCCGCATTGAGCACGTGACCTACGTATGCTTCCGACGTTGAGGCTTGAAGTGCCGCTGCTTCACCTTGTACTGATGCAGTGTACCTATGAAGGAGCGAATGGTGAGGCTTTGAACACACTCGACACTTCGCCGCCTTGCAACTCGTTACTGTATGTCCCGTGGTCAAACAATTGAGACACAGCTTTTGAGTTTTAGCATACTCAAAACGTTGCATGACGGAAATGGCACTAAATGACGGACAAGAATATATATTGTGGTCTGCAGTCCTGCAATATATACATGCAGACGACGACTTTTGCCCTGCATTAGCACAGGCAAACGACGATTTCCGTTGAGGTTTCCTCACCTCATTACACAACCTTAACTTGTTGACTCTTCTGCTTCCAAGTATTGATACCTCCTATTCAGTTGTTTAGCACAGTCTTCCAGACACCGTATCTATCATCGACCTTAAACTCGATGCAGATGGCTTGGTCATGCTTGGCAAATCGAATAACTGAGCAATAGTATCGAACAATATCAGACATTTATTGTCATACACTGACTTCAGACTTGGCAAGGGCCTTATTGTAGTTACAGTCTGTCATTTGATATGGCTTAACTACACCCAATGCTTCATCTGACAAACACGATACTTAATGATTGAATTTTTCCACGTTTGTCAACGAAGCATCGTCGTCAATAAGACTTTGGAACAGGCACATGAAATTTGTATACTCCGAATGTTTGCCACTAAACTTCGGCAAACGCATTTTCGGTAGCTGCGATCGCTAGCTCAAATTCATTGTGAAATCATATTGCATGTGTGTGTCGAACCTTGGATTTATTGAGCAGTCGTGCTGCATATGTGTGTCGGATCTTGGTTTAATTGCATTCATAAACAATGCTTTAGTTACGACGCACAGATCCTCCAACGGCCCCCTACTTTCATTGGTTGGACTCAAAATGTCCAACTCTGCCTGTAGGTTCATAACCTTATCAATATAACTCTCTTAAAGTTCTTGGCGACAAGCTAATTCGGTTTTTGTCCGATGAAATTTGCTTCAATCTAAAGGCTGTTTGCACGCGCGCAATATCAGCACTGACCTTGTCAAACCTTTGTTGGCATAATGCCAACTTGGTATTTGTTTTAGGTACTGTTGGCCGTTCAACTGTTCGCCGTTCCACTGTTGGCCTTTCCAATACCTCCCTATCGGACTCAGACATAATTAAATTGAGAGACAGAAACTACCTTCTATAACGCAACCAAAGCTTAAGAAACCTTTCAAGCTACTCTCGCACACGCACTGCAGCTATGTACCGAAAACGCCAAGCTTGCTTACTCGAACACATACACGCTCTGACGCAATATGTGAACAAACAAAGGAAAGCGGTCCAAGCGACCGAAAGTAAGCAAGCCAGATGCTCGCTGCTGCCGTTTTGTGGGCAACAGGGGTAGAATGCGGGCTGCGGAGGATTAAAAGAGTAAGTGAGAGAATTTGGCGCGAGCGCACGCACAAGACGAATGTAATACAGGCGCTCGAACCAAGCTTGACCCGTACGGTATGCAGAGAAAAGAGCAAGCGGTAAATATGGCGCGAGCGCACGCACACACAAACTAATATATAACCGATGCAAGAACCCACGAACAATCAGCAGCTGGTGCCCAAGAACCTTTACCAAGTGATGCGTGTATGTGCAATTGCAAGCATCCCTGCAGTACTGCGGACTGGGACATGGGGACCAGTGACTCCACTGTGTTTACCGCGTACTAGTGATTTTGGTGGTCTTCTGGTGATGACGATATGGGTACCCATATAATGGGTAGTGAAATGGGTACCCGCCTGGTGGGTAGTGAAATGGGTACCCATACATTTTTGTGTAGTTCATTTCTTTGGATTGTTTGGGTTGTTGCCATTTAAATTAATATTATTATTTGTATCTTAAAAATATATTTTTTTTTAGTTTTGGAGTTCAGATAACACATTCCCTGCCTCTACAGTTATTGCATCTATAAATATAAAATATAAGTAATAGGCGGAAAAATGAAAACAAAAAAATGAATCAGCTTACCAAGCAACACTTCAAAACTTCCATTTCTAAACACGGCCATTCCCAATTCCTCTACATTTTTCATTTGGCTGTCTTCATATTTTTATTTTTTTCTGCATATTTCTACTTTAGTTCCTCTTTAGTTGACTTTGTCTTACCTTTGGTTTACTGACTTTATTGTTTAATAATGTGTAATTCACTTTTACTTGTCGCACTTGTAATTGAGCACGCGTTTCGTCACTAACTGAAGCCAAAAGCAAAGCAATAGAATATTGCAGAAATGGAATGTCTGAAAGCATAAAATAAAACAGAAAACAGAGTAGCGCAGCATCATTTTAGGCTACCTGGTCACTTCGTTTTTTTTCGTTTCTTTTGTATACTGGTAAAACGCTGCAGCCCACCGAACTAGTACTAAATTATTTATTCTTTGAGTGTTTCGACGTTCGCCTTCCAAAGGGTTACTTCGGAAGGTACCCATGTACGAATCACCCAAGTGGGTAGTTCGGCATGGTCAATCACCACCGCCAGTACTGCAGGGATATGTCTGTACGTAAATATGTATGTACGCGTATTGTGCTTAGTTGGTACGCATTGGGTTCTGGATTATACAGAGCCGAATTGCTTGCACTCCTCGTTTTTTTTCGTTTCTTTCGTCTACTGTTGAGACGCTGCAGCCCACCGAACTAGTACTAAATTATTTTCTATTCTTTGAGTGTTTCGGCGTTCGCCTACCAAAGGGTTACTTCGGAAGGTACCCATGTACGAATCACCCAAGTGGGTAGTTCGGCATGGTCAATCGCCACCGCCAGTACTGCAGGGATATCTCTGTACGTACATATGTATGTACGCGTATTGTACGTAGCGGTTCAATCGAAAGCGGAAAACCGAAAAGACACTGCGACGCTTTTCGATTGCACAAACACACGAACAGTATTATTAAAATGCAATAGATAGACCACCGTTTGTACTATTATATTTTGATATGTATTTACATATATAGCTTTCTTATCAAATATGTATGTGATGCTGTCTTGGCTATGCACATTAAGTGGTGGTCAGCATGAGTATACGTATGTATGGCGTAGGTATGTTCGAACAATTCTACCGAACTTATGTTTGTACATACGTATAATTGCGACACTTTCACTTTATGCACATTAATTTGGCCAATAAGGTATAAAAAGGAAGGTGCTAGAAATTGAGCTGTGTTCTCTGTGTATGAGTGTGTTAGCACACACACGCACATATGCGTATCACTGCAGTTGATCGTTTTGGTCGGACGAGCGAAAAATATACTGCGACACAACGAGATTCAACCGGTGATGCTCAATTTTTGGCACAGAATACCTGTAGACTTTCTAACGAGTCTAGAGAAAGTGATCGTCCTTTTTGATGGTCCATCAGCACTTCGAGTTCGGCAGCGTCCAAGATGGCGAGGGTCCAAAGGGCAAGATCCAAATCAGCAACGGTTGTCTGGACTTTTTCACACGCAAAGCCTAAGCCACCACTGAGCGAAACAAGCGATTGCGATTTAAAAAACCGATGTCCCTGCTCGGGCGCCAATGAAAAATCTAATAATTTTTAGATCTTAAAACCATTCAAACAACTCAAACTAAATAAAGACGCGGTTTTTCTTTCGATTAATAGGGTATTTATTTCCAAGAATGAGTGCAGTGGCTTTGGGCGTACCTCGACAAGTGAAGTCCGGCCACATACCATCATTCCCGCGAGTCACCGTCGGCCGCACGCAACCCAATTCGCCGTCGTCGATCGCCGGTCGGCTTGCGGGTCACCCTAAGATACCTTGGAGAGACTCCACTACTTTCTCTTAATTATGTTTTATTCTTCAATGTTTTGCTCTTAACGATCTACTCCAACATATGGGGTAAAGATCGTTTAACAAGAAAACCGATTCCTTGTTTCCTGACATTGTTGGTATCTAAGTTTTTGAAATAGGTATAAGCCTTGGGTGTTTCGATTTTTAAGTGTTTGTGAGGAAGGTGGGTTTCCTGGAGATATATTATATCTGAGCTTTTGGTTTTCATTAAAGAAGTAGTTCGTGATAGTTGTTTATGTAACCATTTAGGTTCCATTGAATTATATAAATGGTCATTTAAGTACGAGAGAAGTAGATATTATATGTCTATAGTGGATTAACAAAATGAGAGACCTTGATTTTGTTTGTGATAAAAGTAGATAAGGTTGTCGTTGGACGTGCAAATGTAAGTGGTTCGTTTTTCTTTTGCGTGGGTATGGTTTGGGTTTCTTGAAGCGACGTTGTGTTCATTTTGCTTGTTGGTGATTCCGACTTGAACGCCGAGGCAGCTGCCGATGGATAGCTTTAGTTTGTGGGGGAGAGCGTTTGTGTTTGCTGTTGAAGATCTTTCGCTTCTTTCAAGCTGCATTTGTTTTTGGTTTTTAGTCGCTTTGGATTTTTCCTTTTTCTCTTTATATCTTTGGTATTCAGGCGAGGAAGCTGGGTGTTCTTCTTCGCAGTTGGCGCAACTGGTTCTGGTGCAGGGGGATGGGTGGTGTTCGGGCAGTGCAAATGTAACACAAGCTGGAATATTGTTACAATTTGAGATCGTATGGCCGAGAAGCTGGCATTTTTTGCAGCGCATTGGATGGGGGACATATTCACGAACATTTACGGAGTGCCATGATATGTCTAGCTTTCTTTGTAGATTGTATAGGTCGAATGACACAAAAATAACGCCGGTTGGTTTGGATTGTCCAACGATAAATTTAGTAAACTTGAAAATGGTTTTCACGTTCTGTGTCTTCAGTTCATCAATTAATTCTTGGTCGGGTATATTGTTTAGGTAGGGAGCGTTTATTGTTCCTTTTAGAAAATTAAGACCCGCGTGCAACTTGCATTCGATTTCGCAAGTGCCTGGTAGTCTAGCGGTTTTTAAGAGTTTGTCCACAGCTTCTTTCGTTTTGACGAGCATTAGAAGATTCCTATTGCGAAGAGTGGATATTGAAATAATTTCTTTACTGAGCATTTTTAACTCTCTATGGACGGCAAAGCAGGAGTATTCCGCTAGTGTCTTTTCAGGTTTTTTAGCTGATATTATTATGAATTTGGGGTTGTTTGAGTTTAATTCTGGTAGGCCTGGAAAGTCAACTGGAAACGGTTGAAAGGATCTTTGTTTTTTTCTTTTTTGGGCAATCACTCAGTGCACTGACACGATTTTCTCCAAGATTGGGAGACTCTGGGGCCATGGTAACTGTTTTTGTTTTGTCACTACACGCGCGTGGGGGTGTAATTGATTGCGAAAAGAAGAGATTAGTGGAGATAAGCGATGAGCCGATTTATGAACAACTAAGAACGGTGAAGACGTGCGCACTCGTTAAGAGTTAGTCAATGAGCTTGGAAGACGTTGAGTAGCCAGTGAAATTTAATTTGTTCCTTTTGGCTATAATAATGATTAGATCTGATCCAGATTCGGCAATCTGGTAGATATAGCAATTTACAATTAGTATGCGCTTGTGGGTTTCTCGTATCTTAAAAATAGTGGATTCCACAGATTTTCGTTCTTTGTGAGGACGGAAGGTGGTGTGTAAAAATTTCGAAATACACTTACATATATTGACGTCATATCACCGAAACTTAGAGATTAGCCTCTGAGATCTACGTGCTCATCTGGACGAACGGGCAAGTAGACGGGGTCGCGTGTGAGAGAGAGAACGATGCAGATTCAACACACTTATAGATATAATCATTTTCTATGATTCTGCGCTTCTATGATGAAGTTATAGAATGTCCACTGTCAGAGTCCAATGTCGATGTCCACTCGACCTACTTCAGCCACATTATAATTGGACTGGACATCTGGCTTGCATTTTGTCGACGGAGTATGTTGCCAGAAGTCCTCCTTGAGGTATATATGTATATTTACATACATACCATAGCCAAAGCTTTGCTACTAGCTAATTACCAGAAGGTAGAGCAGCCGTAGAACTGCCTAGCCACGCTACCAAGGTATGAGCCTTTGAAGGCAATTTACCACCCACACCAAGTCCAGAATGGAACCCCTTTGAGTTCGTATGGTATTTTGTCATGCTTTTTCAGATGTAGTGCTTCCTTTTTCACATAGCTAAAGTATCTTTCATCTGCTTGTATTGAACTTTGAACGCTGCATTTCTGATTTGTATAACAAATTTTGCCGGTAAGTTCCATTAGCCGTTAACTGTTACTTTTATTACAAAACGAGGGGGAACGTTGTAAGCCGCGGCGAAGGCTGCGGCTCTACTTTATTCCCGGTACTCAGTCAGTATATACATACATATATGAGCTTACGATTGATGAAATTTATTATATGTTCGCAAAAGGGAAGAATTACATTTTGGCCAAAAAATAATATTTCAAAAAATTAAGTCAAACCATTTTGGGAATTTTTATACATGTTTCCATTTTTGTTTACATATGATTTTGACATCTGCTTCCACATGTCAACATGACATGTATAACTACATAGTCGAGACGTACAAGTGTTTGCGAGAGAGAGAGGGAATGAGTAAGCTTGGCAGGCATTGCGTAGCGACTGAAATTTAATTTGTTCTTTCTGACTATAATAGTAGTTCGACCTGATCCAGATTCAACAATCTGGTAGATACGGTTATTTTTCATGACTATGCGCTTTTGGTTTTCTTTTATCTTAAAAATTGTGGGTTCCACAGATTTTCGTTCTTTGTGGGGGCGGAAGGGGGCGTGGCAAAATTTTGAAATAAACTTGTGCTGAAAACTCATGTGATGAGCTTGGATAGAAAGTTTGGTTTCTCTATCTCTTATAGTCTCTGAGATCTAGGCGCTCTAAACGAATTTAAACGAATATGCAAAGCAGACAGGGTCGCGTGTGAGAGAGAGCGAGAGGGAACGATGCTCTTCGAAATGGTTTTCTTCATTGTGGCTATAATAATAATCAGATCTGATCAAAATTAAACACTCTGATAGAAATAGTTATCCTCTATGATTCTGCATTTTTAGTTTCCTCGAATCTTCAAATTGTGTATGCCACAGATTTTCGTCCTTTGTGTGGGTGGAAGGGGGTGAGCGAAATTTTGAAATACACTTGTAGTAGTGTGATAAAAAAGGAGAGTGGATACAAAACATGGTTGCTCTAGTTTTTATAGTCTATGAGATCTAGGCGCTAACGATGACGGACGGATGGACGGATGGACGGACGGATGGACGGACGGACAGACAGACATTGCTATATCGACTCGGCTATTGATGCTGATCAAGACTATACATATATACTTTATGGGGTCGGAAACGCTTCTTTATGGGAGTTACACACATCCGTTTGTGGATATACAAATCGAATATACCTCTATATTCTTCGAGTACCAGGTATAAACGAGGGGGAAAGTTGTGCGAAGGCCGCGGCTCTACTTTATACCCGGTACTCAGTCAGTACTCAGTCAAGACCCAAGGATGCTTTACAAGCTGCCAACTACAGGCAACTACCTGCTAACTACATCGTGTAGATAAGCACAAAAATATTTTTACCGCCACTGGAGGCGCACCTTAATTACCAGCATTGGATTGTCACCTGCTGTTGTTTTGTTTATGAACATGTTATCATTAATAATCATTTCGCAAGACGCCACTGAAGGCCCTAAAAGTATTATGTATGTAGGTTAAGATTAGCCATAAGTTACATTTGTTTAAACACACCCGCCAAGGAAGGCCATACCAAACGCAGGAGTGAGTCGATAGTCAAAACGGGGGGGCCACACCGAATACTATCGATCAAAAAGAGAAAAGAAAGAGATCGATAGCAAGGGCAAGAGGGCACCCAGAGGACGTACAGAGAGGCACTCACCGAGAGACCACGAACCAACGCGCACGCAAATATAAAAAATCGCTGATCACCGTAGTCGGCCACACGTCTCGAGTCCAAACAGCTAATACCATACAACGCGCCCTCTCCGCGCACGGTCTACGCTTCATCCAAGTGTACCTAGAAAAACCTTCGCGCCGCTCCCAGTCTATGGCGAGACGATCATCGCGGTCGGTAACCAACGGACCCCACTCGTCTCTAATTGCGTTGACCCACCCGAGTAAGTCAAACTTCCCACGTGGTGCAGCCAGGGCCACCAGCTAGGAGCGTTTCCTTAATAAAGATTCTAAATAATAAAACACACAAATATTGTAAAGACTTTCATTCATTTGCCTGCATATACCCATTACTCGTTACCTACAATCCTCCTAGCAACCCCGTAGCCTTACGAGTCGTCGCGATCACGCACGTCTCCGTGGTATCCTCCTGTAGCTAGTGACTGTCGCGATCACGCACAGCCAATCCCCCTAGAAACCCAGTATTCTCACGAGTCGTCGCGATCACGCACGTCTCCGTGGTATCCTCCTGTAGCTAGTGACTGTCGCGATCACGCACAGCCAATCCCCCTAGAAACCCAGTATTCTCACGAGTCGTCGCGATCACGCACGTCTCCGTGGTATCCTCCTGTAGCTAGTGACTGTCGCGATCACGCACAGCCAATCCCCCTAGAAACCCAGTATTCTCACGAGTCGTCGCGATCACGCACGTCTCCGTGGTATCCTCCTGTAGCTAGTGACTGTCGCGATCACGCACAGCCAATCCCCCTAGAAACCCAGTATTCTCACGAGTCGTCGCGATCACGCACGTCTCCGTGGTATCCTCCTGTAGCTAGTGACTGTCGCGATCACGCACAGCCAATCCCCCTAGAAACCCAGTATTCTCACGAGTCGTCGCGATCACGCACGTCTCCGTGGTATCCTCCTGTAGCTAGTGACTGTCGCGATCACGCACAGCCAATCCCTCCTAGAAACCCAGTAGCCTTACGAATCGTCGCGATCACGCACGTCTCAGTAATAGCGTTGCGTAGTTAACGGCCGTCGCGACCACGTACGGACGATCCCCGCTAGAAACCTAGTCGCTGCACGAATCGTCGCGATCACGCACGTTTCCGTAGCATCCCCCGGTAGAAATTCCTAGTCCTACGAGCTGTCGTGACAACACGGAGTTCAGCGCGTCCCGACTGTAACCTCGGACCACGTACGAGCTCTGCAACCACTCCACACGCTTGACCCTTCCGGCCGTGAACCTGAAATAGGTTCCTTACAAGTGGCGCCCGAGCAGGGACCTTAGGGAGATTCAAGAGAAGGTAACGGTCACAAACCGCAAATCTACCGCCACAAAACCACGTGCCTGTAGTACAGTCAGAGCTTTAGCTAGACACACGCATACATGTATACGCCCTCGCACCGAACGAAGATTACACGTGCAGACTCACACACACACACACTTCCCCCCCATATCGTGATCAAAACGACGGCGAAAACAAGTACAGTGCCGTCCCAAAAAATCATCACAGCGCAAACACAGTGCCGTCCCAAAAAATCAGCGCAGCGCAAACACAGTGCCGGCCTAAAAAACCACCGCAGCACAAACACAGTGCCGGTCTAAAAGCCCATCGCAGTACAGTGCCGGTACAAAAAAAAAACACAAAACAAAACCCCAAAGTGCAGTGCGTAAAGAAAATCATAATACGACGTCACTGAAGGCGAAAAACAGACAAGACGATAAACACGGTCAAGACGGTGCAAAATAAAAACCTAGCGAGCCAGCTCTAGCCAGTCAGAGTTACGGTTAAGCCCCGCTCACGTTTTCCCACGTCGCGAGCTTCTACTCATCGTCATGGACCAGAGCGCTGACTACGATCAGAGTGAGTATTACCCCGTATAATCAATACAAAATCCTGGGGTGGGTACCGGTTGGATATACCAACGCCGCCGAGATAAACTCGAAGGCTTTACAGACGAGTTCGGATTCGACAAAGAAGGCACAGTCGACGATCTGAGGAAGACCTTCGCTATATTCACCGAAGGCAAACTCGAACCCACGGCTTGGACTCGCCTGGCAGAGCTCGAGCGCCAATACTCCAGATCCTCGGGGCGTGCCAGATCACCGCAACCCGCCGTCAAAACCCCGTCCGAGAAGAAAAAGATCGTAGACCAAAAACTCGGCCTGCAAGTCCCCCCTGCCACCACAGGCAAAAGCAACGTGCCCCCGATTGTCTTAACGTCAGAAGGCAGCGTTCAAATATCCAGGTCATCCGAGTCTATTCCGGTGCAGGCGAGGAGAACCTTTCCCCCGATAGACACAACACAAGGACACGGCGAGGATAGAGGTCAAACAAACACTTCACCCCTCCGCCCCTTCCAAGTGGCGGATAGGATCCGACACTGGGGTATCCAGTTCAACGGCCACGACGACCCCCTGGCATTCGTAGAATTACTCGAAGAACGTTCCCTGTCTTACGGTATCGACGTAAATCATCTCCCGCGAGTTATGATCGAACTTCTCACCGACCGAGCTAGCCGTTGGTTTCGAACCAGCCGGCTCCAAAGTGCCTCGTGGGCCGATTTTCGTCAGGAATTCCTTACCTTCTTTCTTCTACCTCGATATGTTGAGCGGTTGGAAGATAAGTTCCGGGCACGTAAGCAATCGACCGGCGAGTTATTCAAAGATTTCGTCATTGACATCCGTCTGTTTCCGTCATACCCCGCGTGGTTCTATGACGCGACCCAAGAACTAAAACGCATCTACGACAACGCGTTACCTGGATACCAATTGTACGTGAGGAGACACGAACTCCAAAGCTGGCCCAGCTCACACAACTGGCCGTGGAGTTCGAGAGCATTCAGGAACAAAAGGACTCATCCGCCGTCAATTCCTCTCAAAGGATACCCCGACACGATCGCCACGACTTGACCCCCGAATACAAACGACCGAAATCTCACCAGACTCGGAACCCGCTTCGCCAAACGCCCGACAATCGTGGGGATCCCATGACCAAACCCGGCCCGGCCCAGACTATTACACCCGCTGGAGAAGTAGCCAACAAGACGATCCAACACGACGCACCGCCCATCGCTAACGCACGCACGGCATGCCGACGGTCCGGCGAATCGGAGCATTTATACGCGAATTGCCAGAACAGCCCCATCTTCTTCTGTTGGGAATGTGGCAAACGCAACATCCGGACCATCCAATGCTGCTGACGAGAAGCCTCGGGAAACTAGTCGCGTCCTCGACTGAGACGGGAACAGCCGAAAACGACGCCACCAAGAACTCCAGATCGAAAAGACCCTTGCACGTACACGACGGCTGGATAGTGGTGATGGTGACAATCGGTGGACAAACCACGGAAGCCACTACCGACACGGGAGCGACCCGAAGTTTCATCAGTCAAGACCTGGCCGGACGATTGGCCACTGACACAAATATACAGGCAGCAGCGACGCGGATACGCCTAGCGGACGGATCAGTGAGGGAGATCACCCAAATCTTACTCACGCCCACCCAACTGCATACACGCCTCTTGATACTACCGAACATGGTCGAAATCGAGATCCTAAGAATAGACTTATTGTGCGCCATAGAAACCACGATTCAATGCGGCACTACGCGTCTACATCTACGAGGTCGCTGCATCAATGCCGACGAACCAAAGTGTACCACCAGCCATGTACCAACCCACGGACCCCGTAACGAGAATTTGAAACACGCAGCAACGACCACGGCTACGGCATCACCCACCAAGAACAGGAACAAGAGACCAGAAACAGAGACCACGGCTACGACTTCACACACAGAGAACCAGAACAAACGACAAGCAACGGAGAACATGCCCCCGGCATCATTAACGCAGAGCAAGAACCCACGACAAGCAACAGAAAACATGCCCCCAGCATCATCAACGCAGAGCAAGAACCCGCGGCAAGCAACAGAGGACATGCCCCCGGCATCACCAGCGCACAGTAAGGATCCAAGACAAGCAACAGAGAACACGCCCACGACGCCGCCAACAGAAAACGCGGATCTCAGGCCAGCAACAGCGACCCTGGCTACGGGCATAGCATCAACGAACATAAACCAAGGCCAAGCAACGGAGAAGACAGCCACGAGAAGATTAACCGGGACTAAGAGCGTACGGACGCCTACAGGAAACATGAGTACGCGAATATCCACTGAAATTACGACCATCAGAACGCCCACAGAGAACACGGTTACGAGTATCGCCTCTAGGAGCACGAGTTCGTGGATGACAGCAGAGACCACGCGCGAGTTATGATGTAGTATGAGGTGGTTCCTGGAGTTGTAGCTCAATGTAGGTTGTCACCCGATTATGAGAGTTAATAGCCCGTATTTCGGTTGAATG
>JAWNKY010002503.1:0-30732 GCA_035041765.1 Drosophila algonquin
AGTATAGAGCTAGCGAATCTGGGGCATTTCTAGTTGCCGGCCTGGACTAATGAATAAATCAGAAATTAGAATTCGGCCCCCATTTAAATGCAACATGAGCATGAGATCTCACAACGTCCACGTTCCTGTCTGCTCTTCGCCGTTTTATTTGCACACGTGGAAGACCGATTCGTATTTGATCAGATAATGCCACAAATTTTGTTGGAGCTCGGAACGAACTGGCAGAACTTAAGTCGCTATTTCCAAGCGACAATAATCAAGAAGCCGTACTTCAAGCTTGCCTCAACGATTGCATCGATTGACGTTTCATTCCTCCTAGATCGCCACATTTTGGAGGATTGTGGGAGGCGTCCCTCAAGGCCGCTCAACTCATCTTCGCCGTGCCCTTGGATCCTTCTTGGATTTAATGGGCTGCGCACCCTTGCGTGAAATACACTAGTTGACATGACTTTTCCGCTGTCGCCCAAAATGACTTTTTCTGATAGATTTTGATGTTTGAAAATTTTTAAAGTAAGTTTTTTTTTCCAGGCTTATTTGTTTTTTTGAGAATTTTTTAAAATTTGGTATTTGTTTCAGAGGTATTACTTCTTCTATTTTTCACATAACTTAAGTTTCTTACAACTGGTTGTATTGAACCTTGTAGTTTTGGTCAAACGGCTACAGCTTGGCGGTTTATTCATCGATTTTTAAAAATGATACCTTCCTTACACGACGCATAATTAATGTGTCTATCTAAAACTAAAAATGTTAGCCCTTAAATATTTTTTTTCGACTTTTCCTGAGTTTTTAAAGTAAAAATTTCGGGGAAAAATACCGAAAAAAATTATGAAATTTGAGTTTGAAAGCTTAATATCTTCCAGACGTTAAGCTGCAGCTACAAAGTGTCTGGGTCGGATTTATAACTGCATTTGTCAGCTTTGTCAGTAGTGGAGTAATTTGGCGGAATCGACGACTCGAGTGAAAATAAATCAATATTGTACAATGCTGTATTGTACGGAAAAACTTTAATGTTACAAAATCATTCGCGATGATATGCAAATTTAAAAAAAACGAGGGGGAACGTTGTGAGCCGCGGCAAAGGCCGCGGCTCTATCTTATACCCGGTACTCAGGCAGTATATATATACATATGTACATACATATATGAGCTTGCGATTTATGCAATTTATTATACGTTCGCAAAAGGGACAAATTAAAAAAATGTGCAAAAAAAAATATTTCAAAAAATGAAGTAAATTTTTGGAATATTATACATGATTCCGATTTTGTTTGCATATGATTTTTACATTTGCTTCTAAATTTCTACATGACATGCATAACTACATATTTGAGACGTACAAGTGTTTAGGACAGAGAGAGAGAGAGGGCATGAGTCAGCGCTTGGCAGGCGTTCCGTAGCCACTGAAATTTAATTTGTTTCGACCTGATCCATATTCGACAATCTGGTAGATATGGTAATTTCCCATGATTCTACGTTTTAGGTTTTCATTTATCTTAAAAATTGTGGATTCCACAGATTTTCTTTTGTGGGGGCGGAAAGGGGCGTGGCAAAATTTTAAAACAAACTCGTGCTGGTTTGGTATCACAGGAGCTTGGATAGAAAGTTTGGTTGCTCTAGCTCTTATAGTCTCTGAGAACTAGGCGCTCATTTAAACGAATAAGCAAATCAGACAGGGTGGCGTGTGAGAGAGAGCGAGAAGGAACTATGACTTTCGAATTGGTTTTCTTCACTGTAGCTATAATAATGATCCGATCTGATCCAGATTCAACACTCTGATAGAAATAATCATTCTCACTGATTCTGCATATTTAGTTTTCTTGTATCTTCAAAATTGTGTATGCCACAGACTTTCGTCCTTTGTGGGGGCGGAAAGGGGCGTGGCAAAATTTTAAAACAAACTCGTGCTGGTTTGGTATCACAGGAGCTTGGATGCAAAGTTTGGTTGCTCTAGCTTTTATAGTCTCTGAGAACTAGGCGCTCATTTAAACGAATAAGCAAATCAGACAGGGTGGCGTGTGAGAGAGAGCGAGAGGGAACGATGACTTTCGAAATGGTTTTCTTCATTGTAGCTATAATAATGATCCGATCTGATCCAGATTCAACACTCTGATAGAAATGGTATTTCTCTATGATTCTGCTTATTTAGTTTTCTCGTATCTTCAAAATTGTGCATGCCACACACTTTCGTCATTTGTGGGGGCGGAAGGGGGCGGGGCGAAATTTTGAAATACACTCGTAGTAGTGTGATAACAAAGGCGACTCGATACAAAACTTGGCTGCTCCAGCTTTATAGTCTTTAAGATATAGGCGCTAATGAAGACGGACAGACGGACGGAAAGACAGACAGACATGGCTACATCGGCTCTTGATGCTGATCAAGAATATATATACTTTATGGGGTCGGAAACGCCTCCTTCTGGGCGTTTCACACCTCCGTTATCACCACAAATCTAATATACCCCTATACTCTTCGAGTACCGGGTATAAAAACTTCCTCCTAAAAACTCAGATTTTGTTATTGCCATCAGCAGCTAGACGGTAAACGGTAGATGGTGCCAGTGTAAATCGGAGTTTTACCGTCTTTCAAAAATCCCAACGTTCCCCGTGACGGCCTCAGTGTGCAGAGGGTATTACTCTAGACTCTCCTTCAGATTTTTGACAAACTTGCCAACTTGCCGTCTTTTGATCATCTGCTTTTGGGAGGTCAGGACCTGTGGCGTTACCATACCATTTCCAAATATATAAAAATCTCCAAAAGGGTTGAAATTTTTTTGAAACTGAAACTGAAATGTAGTTCGTAACTTTTGCGAACATATGTATAATAAATTTCATAAATTTTAAGCTGGCATACATACTGACTGAGTATCAGGTTTAAGCGATCATATGATAGTTCTTGGTGACTTCAACTTGCCAGGAGCTTTTGGTCTTCGGGAAACGAGTCTAATAACTTAGTGCCCATGTCGTGACATAACTTTGTTGATGGCTTGACCTGTCTGTTTCAAAATAATACAATATTCGCATAAAAGATCCTCTGGTCAACCGTACCGTTTACAGAGGTTGAACGTCATTTTCAGTAATAAATGAAAGCTTGTTGTTTATGTTGCGGCATAGAGGTTTATCTAAGTAATCAGCTATTCATAAAGTGTTTGCGAAACTCCGCACCTGCAACATGTCTGTAGATCATTTCTATATCCAGCTCAATATGGATTTATAAGGCGGAGATCAACTACTAGAAACTTATTTGAGCTTACCTCGTTTATCATTAAAGGCTTTCAAGATAATCTACAGACGGATGTTGCTTGCCCAGATTTCAGTAAAGCGTTCAACCCTGTAAATCATTGTCTCCTAGTATAAAATTTGACCTTTAAGGGATCTCCTGAGAGATGTTCCAGGTCTCAAAGTGTCCTCTTAAAAACGCCCTGTCGTCACTAGTTATGGTTACTTCGGATGTACCACAGGGCAGCCATATAGGCTCCTTACTCTTTACACTCTTCATAAATGACCTGACTTTTGTATTAACATACTCTCGAGTACTCATGTATGAGGATGATGTTAAGCTCTGTGTCTAGTATAAGGACACTTCATTTCAATCCAGGTTGCAATCCGATTTTGATAGGTTTCAGTCGTGGTGTTGTGGAAATCTGTTAAACCTTAACGCTTCGAAATGTAAAGTAATTTCATCGCTCCAGCGCCTTTCTGGTTCCTCACACCCTTTGTGGTGGTTCTGGTTGATAATCTTGGTGTTCTTTTAGATCCCATATTTATACCATGGGTAATAAGGCCATGGTCGTGATTGTTTATAAAGAGGTGGTCAAACGAGTTTGACGACCCAAATATAACAAAGACTCTCTACATCTCTCTAGTTCGTCAGATTTTAGAATACGGCTCTTGTGTATGGTGCCCTCAGTACGAAGTACACCAGGACCGTATAGAATTAGTCCAGAACAACTTTTTACTTTTTGCTCTGCGCGGCCTTAACTGGGTTGCAAGTGAAAGATTACCATCTTACCCTAATAGATTGCTCTTAATAAGCTTTCTATCCTTAGTTAATCTTAGAAAAAAGCGTGGTTTGATTTTTGTGCACAACTTTATCAAGGGTGACGAAAATAGCCGACTTTTAGAGCCGCATTAAATTTATGATTCATATTAGAAACAGAAAAAACTCCTTACGCCTTGTAGATCGAATTATTCATGCATGAACCGTTTAGGGTTTTGTGCTCTGATTATAATGCCCTGACCATATCATGTCTACTACAAAATTCCTTCCTCTTTTTAAATTACTGATAATCTTATATCTTTCACGAAATTAGAAATTGCTTACTTCTTTTAGTCAAATATGTTCCAATTTTCCTTTCCGCGGCAACAATCGACAAATGAAATCTGTCATAGATTTACAGTAAAATCGATCAAAACCATCTGGAATATGAAAATCGGAATATCTGGAAAAAACGAAAAAGTTAAATGTATCACAAATTTTGAATCCTTCATTAATAAACATCTTTTGAAATGCAGTTCGAAAATATGTTGGAACGATTTACGTCCAAGCATGCTGTTATAAAAAAAATTTATGGACAAAAAAAGAAGCTTCTTCGAATGAAGAATTAAATCTCTGGAGTTGAAAAATGAATAAGACTCTTAATGTGATTCTGATTGTGATGCGGACATCTGACTAGAAAAAGAACACGACACAAATAAAGAAGAAAAATATCACGTAATAAATTTGCAACATTTTTAAATAAAGATAGCTGATTTGGCTGAATTCAGATAACTATGTACGACACTACTTCTAGTTTGCATGGGAGCCAAAATTGGGTGTGGCCGTTTATAAATTTTTCATAACATAACGGCCAAATTTGCGAGTTTAAAGTCTCTTACTGCATTTATCGATTTTATTCCAATTAAACTACTTTCGAACCATAGTATACTGAAACAATTTTCAACTTGAGAGGTTATATCTCGTAGACCAAAAGTCCGATTATCATGAAAATTCGATTTTTGAAACAGAGGCAGAACTGGCCGATCTCTGCTTTGAACTGTTGCAGAAACAGCCTTGACCCCGCCAAGTCTGTAAAGATATGGGATAGTACTAGGGCAGCATTAAAATAATAGAAGAACGCTCCGTCCAGCTATATAAAGCACCGGTAGCGCAAGTTGTGGAAGTCTGCTCAAGGGCGAAGCTCGTCACAGTTGACTGGAACGAAGATCCGAATGATCCGGATCGCATCCTAAAAATGTTGCAGCGATGCAACTCCCACCTTCCAACCTCAGACTAGAAGGTGGTTAAAGTTGAGACGACCCAACAAACGTTTGAAGAAGCCAAAGAAGTACTGAACTTCGAATTCATTGAACTGACCATGCAATTTTTTAAGTCGGATGCATCGGCCGGGGCTTATCTTGTCGACTTCCTAGTCGAGCAGAAAGTTGCCACCTGACAGCCCAAGAAGCTCTCCGATATGACGATCGAGGCGATGTGTCGCGACGATATCATCCACGACGACTCAGACGATGACAATACAGTGGTGGAGAACTCTAGCGATGTCCTTGAGGCTTCTACCGATAAATCTCCACCACTGTAAAGCAGCATCCGCTGTTCCAGATGGATTTGATCAGAGCAGACGTAGTTTTAATCCAGTACTAACCCAGGAGCATTGGGTAGTGGGAGACATGGTCTGTGGATTATTAACGAAGGATTATAAGCTGATTGTAGCTTAAAATTAAGTTAAAATCCCTACCTGCATTCTTGCAAGCAAGAAGTTAAAAATCTCTACACCTCAAAGAATATTGTTTAATAGCTTTTCTTGATATCGAGGTAGCCTTGAGCTACCTACCTATTGGCTTGGCGCCAATACGGAAGCGCTGACTAACCTGGGGGTGGACCGTCACTTGATGATGCTCATCGATCAATTGCTCATATGCAGGACGGGGACATCATCGATGGGATCGTTCACCCAGTCAAAGTATGTCAACAGAGGCACACCACAAATGCTGTCCTGTCTCCTTTTCTACTATGGATCTAATGCTATTCACAAATAAATACAAGGTTCCACCTCTCAACCCCCTAATACTAAATAGATGCAGGTTCCTTCAGTGCATGGGGTTGGTAATTGAATAGAAGCTAAATTGGAGCCGGAATATCATAGATAAGTGACGAAGACCACGACAGTACGTTATACAAGCAAAAAATCTATTAGACTTAATGTAGCATGAACATCCATCTCAATGGATGCATCATGCAATAGTTAGACCAATACTACTCTATATAGTTACAAAGTTGTCGCCAGTCCTATCAAAAAGGACGATCACCGAAAAACTGGGCAAAGTTCGACAGTGCCGCCTCTTCGCACCACTCGGACTAACACGCTAAATGTCATTCTATGCCTCCAGAGAATGGCAGCAATACATCTGCGAGACTCCGATCGATGGGCACTAATACTAAATAGCAGTACCGTCCCCACGAAAATGGACTGTGTTCTAAGGGAATATACAGACCTTCAAGTCACTCTGAGAGTTGCAATTATTTTTCCCGCTCTTTTCCAGTTCATGTGTCAACGATCAATCATCTGACTTAGAGTGCGCTGTAAACATTAAGCGTATTCCCAAAAAACTTTTTTTGTTCATTTTGGAGTTTTTAGATTTAGGGAATCAAAACCTTTTTAGGATGCTTATCAAAAACAAATTTGAATTTATGTCAAAATAACCTTGATCATCTATTTTTTTTCCACTGCATGTTAGTAGACTGGTAGCTCTATCTCTTTAAACTATTTTAGTTTTAACCCGAGTACTATTTACTATTACTACTATTCTAGTATCTCTAGTATCTCTTTCCCTTTATCCGTCACCAACGGTGACAGTTGAGGGTCACTACATTTAATTTGTTCTCACATTTTCTCAACTTAATATACACCGACTTTTATACTCTTTCTATATCTATGAGCAAGAGACTTCATAACTGTCATTTGGTGGTTGGTTATGAATGAGTGGACTGTATAATTTTATACAGGTTTTATTTGATATACATATGTAGGTGATTTTGTAATATTGGCGGTTTACAACGTGTTTTATAGAATAGTGGCGGGATCGATCTGCGGCGGTAACGATATGCATGCGGTTTGCGAATAGAATTTTCTACTAAATCAACTCCACGAAAAGAAGTCCAACAAAAGGGAATTGAGAAGATCATGCGATGCGACGGTTCAATGTAATAACAGTGCACATCAATGTATGCGTGCGCAGCGGCGGGTGCTGGCTATACGTGTGAGAGCGTAGCAGTTATGTTTTGGATGCAAGCAATAACAACACACATATGCGCGTACAAATAGGTGCTTAGGCGGGGCAATACAATTATGAGAATATGAATAGGGTAAGTTATAATATTATAACTATTGATTAACTAAGCGGCTAATTTCTCAAAACCAGAAATAACCAAAAGCACAAATATAAAAATCAAACGATATAAACAAAAATGTCAACGGAGACGAATTTCAAACAAATTTTCTGGTGGTAGACTCACAGTTCCTAGATGAAGAAATGGTTTTTGGTGAGGAATAAACAAAAAAGGAGTGACAATATCCAAACCGCAAACTTCCGATGTGCCATGATGATAATTGAAATTCAAAATGATGAGAATATAGACCCAGATATCGACCCAAAAGCAAATAAACAATTTTGAATATCCTAAAAATCGAAAATCCGGTAGGCACTAAGACAACGAACATTTAAATGCGTTTAGTATTGAAAGAAGATACGCCAATACGTTTGCGGCCACATAGATTTTCATTCGCTGTGCGATGCATAATAGACAACCAAATCGATCAATGGCTCAAGGACGACTTCATAGAAACATCCGACTCGGAATATAGTAGCCCAGTGGTTGTCGTAATAAAGCGTGACGGAACGAATAGACTTTGTGTCGATTATAGATGCATACAAAAAATCATCATCAGAGACCACTTTCAGTGCCCCTAATTGAAGACCAACTCGACCGACTCCAAAACGCACGAATATTTAGCTCAATAAACCTGAAGAACGGTTACTTCCACTTTGACATAGATAGTAAGAAGACATCCGATGCCGAAAAAAAGCTTACGAGTTACGAACTAGAAATATTAGAAATAATTTGTTCATGAAAGCTTGCCTTCTGCACAATCTGGTGAACGACAACGAACTAATTTTAATATATGTATATTGGATTACAAAGAGAAATCATAAAGCGTGGACATTTCTAAATCAAGAAGACGAAAGAATGAATTATTTGCTAAAGAATTTTATATTCCAATGCTTGAGGGGAAAGTCCAGAAACACAGAAGTTGCTGCATTTTATGCATTGTTTCCAATCGGAAGCAAGGGAGTAAAGAAGGAGAACTACATTCACTACCCAAGTAAGAGCAACCTTTGCAGACGTACCACATCGATTTTCTAAGTCCACTCGAGTCAACACACAAACAATATAAACACATATGTATTGGCTGTAATTGATAGTTTCACTTAATGTTGTTGGCTGTATACGGCGAAGACAACTTCAGCAAAAGAGGCAACAGGAAGACTTTACGATCCGCTACAAATCATTTCCGAGAAAGTATCAGTATTCACATCCGACGAGTTTAAGCAGTACTGCGACAGCGAAGACGTTAAACATCACGCAATTACGACGGTCCTACCACGTGTCAACGGCCAAGTTGAAAGACCCAATTCGACTATCATTGCAGTTTTATCAAAACTCTCAATTGATAATCCTAGCAAATGGTAGCAAATGTTTGTTAGCGAGAGAGTCTAGAGCAACAAGACGACGAAAAAAAACATGCGCGAGAAACGACGTTTTGTATAAATGTATGTGTGATATGCGTCATTTTTTCTTTTATATACTGCCGTTGTTTTTTTTTTTAAACCTATTTATTCCGCCAATGGATTAATCCTTATCTGGCTAACTTAACTCTAAACTAAACATTACTTTAAGAAAAATCCTTCTTGGATCCCCAACTAAATCGAATGCTTGCCGGCAGGGAATTGAACATCCGTAGAGCCCTTAAGAATGGTTCATTCCGCGCATAATTAGTCCTAGCAGCCCTTTCATTAAGTGGGACCAAGGCTGGGACGTTAATGTCGATCAACTCAATAAGAATAAGCTGTCAATGCTACCATTTGTCAAATCATTAAGGAACAGCAGTCTTGCTATCGAGCGCCTATCTTCAAGAGTGTAGGCATGCGGTAAGCAACACTGGCTGGAGAAAGAAGGAATTGGATCCGAAAAATGCTAGCGGCTGCAATGCAAATTTTAAGAATTTTTCTGAAGCCGCTCAATTCTATTGACATGCATGCGCCTTCGGCAGATTAAAATGTAAGTGATTAATAAATAGGAATTTATAATCAAAAAGGACCCCCAGATCCATAATCTCGTTCAGTGGAGAAGTAATTGATTATTAAGAACATATGAGCCGTAGAATGTTTAAGTTACATAACGTTACTATAACTATAACTACGTTACTAAACGAACAACATGACATTTATTTAGATTTAGAGGCAAGTTATTCAGCATACACCAATCAGCGACTTTATTCAAGTCAGACTGTAATGATAGCTGTCATTAATGGAATTCACCGGCATGTAGAATTGAATACAAGAAGAAATATCATTTATGAAAATACCGAACAGCAAAGGGCCAAGAGAACTACCTTGAGAAAGTCCAGAGGTCGCTTCATAGGAGTTGGAAATCGCTCCATTGACTTCAACATGATAGGTTCTGTTTACCAAATATGATGAAATCCAATTCAAGAATGAGGAGTGAAAACCCAGCTTGGAAAGTTGGAAATCCGTATAAACTGAGTCTATTGCGAATGGACCTCAAAGGCTTGAATGCAATGACTCACAAAAATAGCTAAGTTTGAGGTCGACAATATAGGAACTCATTAGGAACGATAATTTTTTAACTAGGTACTATTCTTTCTAACAGCTTTGCGATATTGCTTATTTTAGTAATTCGCAACCCCAGACTTACTACAGTATTTATGAACCGGTAGAATTTTAGCAATTTTCCATCTAGCTATAAATTTACCCTGAGACAAAGAAGACGAAAAAGAATTTTAAGAGGTTGAAGAAGACTGGAATAGCATTTCTTGAGAAAGAATGAAGATATTCCATCAATGTCAGGCTTAATGGAATCATCAAAGTGAGCTTTAGCTTCGGGAATGTCTTCATCAGTTATGTCAAGGGACTCAATATTACAAATTTCCGGAATATTATCTAAAATCTCCTGGTTATACCAGCTAGAAGCAGGCTCGAAATTGGCAGAGAAAAAGGAAGCAAATAAGGTGTCAATATCAGCCCCAGAGTTAGCAACAATATTGTTGTATGTATAGTTATATAGTTGACGGTATGGATGACGATGATTATTTTGATTTTATGAAGCGCCAGAATACAGTAGGATTGGACTTTAAGCTATTTTCGACCTCAGAGATGTATTGGTTATAAAGATATTTATTCCGGAACTCAAACTCTCTTTTGTGTTGCCTGTAGCTAACGCCGTCCTCTGGATTACCCCATCTAAGAAACCTTTTAAAGAACGTATTCCTTAAATTTGTATATATCTGGAGACCTTTGGTGTACCAAGGAAGCTTATAAGAGCCCCGTACCTTGGTTTAAACAGTGCTGTTGCAAGGCATACGTGATGGTATCAAGGAAGCTATTGTAGATTAGTCTCAACGCAAGCATTCGATAGCAGGAGAACCCAGTCCATAGACAAAGAGGCACTTATTTACGGCTACCAAGGTGGCATGATCAACATTATAAGTAGGAGCTAAAGTTAAAGGCTGGTAAAAACTTTAAAAATTCAATATTAAAGCATGGACAGGCTTATTATGAACATCACAACTAGTCATAGTAAAATCAGCAAGGTTTACCGAGGAATGAACATTGACATTAGTGAATATTAAATCGAGTAATCTATGTAAATCATTAAAAATATTATTAATTTGGGTAAGGCCCATACTATAGACCCATACTATAGCAATCATCAATGACCATAATTTCATGTGGCAAGTTTACATTGCCAGGTATCATAGCGAGGATTTTTGATCCCATGTTCATACAACAGATCCTAAATTAAAGTCACCTGTCACACAGATACCCACAGAATCATCTAAGCTGGCATATATACTGGAAATATTATCCATATGCGCCTGATATAGCGCAAAGTCACTTCCAGGGGGTATATAGAAGCAACTATCACCGTCTTCCCTGACGACCCAGACACCTCGACAGCCAACTGATCCAGAAGAGAGTCCTCGTTTGCAAGTCCAACTGTTGTGCAGCAGAAAGTACGGCGGACAGCCACGATGACACCTCCACCTCTCTCGCACTGCATCCTGCTGAAGTCTCTATCCTTACGATAAACAGGGAACATTTTTGGATCGAAGAACTCATTGGAACTGAAGTTAGGGTTGAGCCGGATTTCAGAGCCAGTGACGCCGATTATTGGGGGTTTTTTGATGGGGATTTGGTTGGAGTAGATTTACGCAAAGACTCTCCACTCCGTATGTCCACAACAGTAGAATCCAAGTGCTCTCTTGCCTTGTGGATGAACCGGCTTACTTTAACTGATTGTGGCCAGAATTCCTTGCTAAAGACAGTTAGATAATACTGCTCCGTGACTCCAAGCTTAAAATTGACGAATTTAAAGTAGTTAAATCAGTACCTTTTTTCGTTAGCGAATGGCATGTTATACTGTCAGCATTCACTTCCAACTTATCAGCAACAAACTTGCACACCGCCTCTGGCTTTGTGTTTACTGCAAATTTGCCTATTTGCTAAAATCTTTTGCTCGGTAAAACTTCAAATTGATCACAAAAGTAGGCGCCAAGCCAATTACACTACTCGACAAAATTTAACTTTTTTTTCCGCTGTGACCAAAAATGACTTTTCCTGATAGATTTGGAGATTTGCATTTTTTAAATAATTACGGTTTTTTTTCATGCAGTAGTTTTTTTTAAAAGAATTTTAGAAAATTTTGTACTTTTGTCATGAGTAGTGCTTCTATTTTCCAAACTTCAGTCAAAACTTCATACGCCTTTGGAACTATCCCAAATGCCATTTTACTGTTAAAAACTTTTACAACACACAGATTTTTGCTATTTTTGTAGGAAAAAAAACAGTTATTCGTCGGCTAACGGAATTTATCGGCGAAATTCGGCATATGAAAGTTTGGTCAAACTGTTATAACTTAGCCGTTTTTTTTATATTTTATAAGCGATACCTTAAACGACGCCTAATGAATGTGTCTATCTTAAACCAAAAATCGAGGCACTCAAATATTTTTTTTTCGACTTTTCCTGAGCTTTCAAAGTCAAAATTTCGGGTGAAAAATACCGAAAAAAATTATGAAATTTCAATTTGGAAGCTTAATATCTTCCAGACGTTAAGTTACAGCTACAAGGTCTCGGACTCGGATTATCGGATTATGCATTTGGTAAGCTTTTTTTAACATCAAAGTTCAATATAACCAGTTGTAGGAAACTTAAGTTGTGAAAAATAAAAGCACTACCTATGACAAAAAACACAACATTTTTTAAAAATTCTTTAAAAAAAAACTACTGCATGAAAAAAAAATAATCTTAAAAAATTTTTAAACATCTAAATTTATCAGAAAAAGTCATTTTTGGCGACAGCGGAAAAGTCGTGTCGACTAGTGTTATGCGCTTATTGTTGTAGCGATTGTTTTTACTTGTCTTGGAAACAACCTTAAAGCCAACTGAATTAGGGTTATGGTCAATCACAGCGGGATTCTCACAAGCAGATGCAGGTTTGCTAAGTTTATTCTCCTTCCTTCGCTGTGTGACATTAACATTAGCCGGGGCATCTACAGACCCGGGACAAGCGAGTTAAAACTTTGCATTTAGCTTCAAATAAAGGCTTTTAAGTTCCCGAAGCTCATCCATGATCTCGATCGTTTTTGAGTGCGAGTCATTGCTCACTAGTCAACAATCACATTGCCAGAGTAGATTCGGCAAATTAGTTAACAATTTAATTGCCTCTACAGGCAAATCAACACACGAAGTGTGGAAGGTGCGACGACAGAGCGATGAAACACGAACCGCCTCGAATCCGCGAAGCTGCGCCGGTGTAACGTCGACACTGCACTCAGAGCACGTATAGGGAGTCATAACAAATGCTGATCAGAGACTAATGTGTGTTTTATGTGTGTCTCTTCAAGAATCTTTCAATTAATGTGTGATCTGCGTCGTTTTTATACCCGGTACTCGAAGAGTATAGGGGTATATTAGATTTGTGGGGATAACGGTTGTGTGTAACGCCCAGAAGGAAGCGTTTCCGACCCCATAAAGTATATATATTCTTGATCAGCATCAATAGCCGAGTCGATATAGCCATGTCTGTCTGTCCGTCCGTCCGTCCGTCTGTCCGTCCTCATTAGCGCCTATATCTCAGAGACTATTAAAGCTAAGGCAACCAAATTTTGTATCCAGTCTTCTGTGTTATCACACAACTCAAAGTGTATTTCAAAATTTCACCCCGCCCCTTTCCGCCCCCACAAAGAACGAAAGTCCTAGGCACACACAGTTTTGAAGATACAAGAAAACTAAATAAGCAGAATCATAGAGAAAGACCATTTCTATCAGTGTTGAATCTGGATCAAATCGGATAATTATTATAGCTACAATGAAGAAAAGCATTTCGAAATTCATCGTTCCCTCTCGCTCTCTCTCACACGCGACCCCATCTGCTTTGCCCATTCGTATTTTGTGACGCCTAGTTCTCAGAGACTATAAAAGCTAGAGCAACCAAACTTTCTATCCAAGCTCCTGTGATACCAAATCCTGCACAAGTGTATTTCAAAATTTTGCCACGCCCCTTTCCGCCCCCACAAAAGCCGAAAATCTGTGGAATCCACAATTTTAAGATAAATGAAAACCAAAAAGCATCATGGGAAATTACCATATCTACCAGATTGCCAAATATGGATCAGGTCGGATCAATATTATGGCCAGAAGAAACAAATTAAATTTCAGTGGCTACGCAACGCCTGCCAAGCGCTGACTCATGCCCTCTCTCTCTGTCGCAAACATTTGTACGTCTCAAATATGTAGTTATACATGTCGTGTAGAAATTTAGAAGCAGATGTAAAAAGCATATGCAAACAAAATTGAAAACGTGTAAAATATTCCAAAAATGATTTGACTTCATTTTTTTTAAAATTTAATTCATTAATTTAAACCTAATAATTAGAATAATCTAAATAATCTTAACAATAAAACATTAAAAACAAATTCTCAACGACCGGAACTGCTATTATTTCGGCAAAAGTATTCCAAAGTATTCCTTCCATAATATTGATCCGATCTGATCCACATTCGGCAATCTGGTAGATATGGTAATTTGCCATGATTCTACGTTTTTGGTTTTCATTTATCTTAAAAATTGTGGATTCCACAGATTTTCGTCCTTTGTGGGGGCGGAAAGGGGCGTGGCAAAATTTGAAATACACTTGTGCTGGTTGGATATCACAGGAGTTTGGATAGAAAGTTTGGTTGTTCTAGCTCTTATAGTCCCTGAGATCTAGGCGCTCATTTAGACGAATAAGCAAAGCAGACAGGGCCGCGTGTGAGAGAGAGCGAGAGGGAACGATGACTTTCGAAATGGTTTTCTTCATTGTAGCTATAATAATGATCCGATCTGATCCAGATTCAACACTCTGATAGAAATGGTATTTCTCTATGATTCTGCTTATTTAGTTTTCTCGTATCTTCAAAATTGTGCATGCTACACACTTTCGTCATTTGTGGGGGCGGAAGGGGGCGGGGCGAAATTTTGAAATACACTCGTAGTAGTGTGATAACAAAGGCGACTCGATACAAAACTTGGCTGCTCCAGCTTTATAGTCTTTAAGATATAGGCGCTAATGAAGACGGACAGACGGACGGAAAGACAGACAGACATGGCTACATCGGCTCTTGATGCTGATCAAGAATATATATACTTTATGGGGTCGGAAACGCCTCCTTCTGGGCGTTTCACACCTCCGTTATCACCACAAATCTAATATACCCCTATACTCTTCGAGTACCGGGTATAAAAACTTCCTCCTAAAAACTCAGATTTTGTTATTGCCATCAGCAGCTAGACGGTAAACGGTAGATGGTGCCAGTGTAAATCGGAGTTTTACCGTCTTTCAAAAATCCCAACGTTCCCCGTGACGGCCTCAGTGTGCAGAGGGTATTACTCTAGACTCTCCTTCAGATTTTTGACAAACTTGCCAACTTGCCGTCTTTTGATCATCTGCTTTTGGGAGGTCAGGACCTGTGGCGTTACCATACCATTTCCAAATATATAAAAATCTCCAAAAGGGTTGAAATTTTTTTGAAACTGAAACTGAAATGTAGTTCGTAACTTTTGCGAACATATGTATAATAAATTTCATAAATTTTAAGCTGGCATACATACTGACTGAGTATCAGGTTTAAGCGATCATATGATAGTTCTTGGTGACTTCAACTTGCCAGGAGCTTTTGGTCTTCGGGAAACGAGTCTAATAACTTAGTGCCCATGTCGTGACATAACTTTGTTGATGGCTTGACCTGTCTGTTTCAAAATAATACAATATTCGCATAAAAGATCCTCTGGTCAACCGTACCGTTTACAGAGGTTGAACGTCATTTTCAGTAATAAATGAAAGCTTGTTGTTTATGTTGCGGCATAGAGGTTTATCTAAGTAATCAGCTATTCATAAAGTGTTTGCGAAACTCCGCACCTGCAACATGTCTGTAGATCATTTCTATATCCAGCTCAATATGGATTTATAAGGCGGAGATCAACTACTAGAAACTTATTTGAGCTTACCTCGTTTATCATTAAAGGCTTTCAAGATAATCTACAGACGGATGTTGCTTGCCCAGATTTCAGTAAAGCGTTCAACCCTGTAAATCATTGTCTCCTAGTATAAAATTTGACCTTTAAGGGATCTCCTGAGAGATGTTCCAGGTCTCAAAGTGTCCTCTTAAAAACGCCCTGTCGTCACTAGTTATGGTTACTTCGGATGTACCACAGGGCAGCCATATAGGCTCCTTACTCTTTACACTCTTCATAAATGACCTGACTTTTGTATTAACATACTCTCGAGTACTCATGTATGAGGATGATGTTAAGCTCTGTGTCTAGTATAAGGACACTTCATTTCAATCCAGGTTGCAATCCGATTTTGATAGGTTTCAGTCGTGGTGTTGTGGAAATCTGTTAAACCTTAACGCTTCGAAATGTAAAGTAATTTCATCGCTCCAGCGCCTTTCTGGTTCCTCACACCCTTTGTGGTGGTTCTGGTTGATAATCTTGGTGTTCTTTTAGATCCCATATTTATACCATGGGTAATAAGGCCATGGTCGTGATTGTTTATAAAGAGGTGGTCAAACGAGTTTGACGACCCAAATATAACAAAGACTCTCTACATCTCTCTAGTTCGTCAGATTTTAGAATACGGCTCTTGTGTATGGTGCCCTCAGTACGAAGTACACCAGGACCGTATAGAATTAGTCCAGAACAACTTTTTACTTTTTGCTCTGCGCGGCCTTAACTGGGTTGCAAGTGAAAGATTACCATCTTACCCTAATAGATTGCTCTTAATAAGCTTTCTATCCTTAGTTAATCTTAGAAAAAAGCGTGGTTTGATTTTTGTGCACAACTTTATCAAGGGTGACGAAAATAGCCGACTTTTAGAGCCGCATTAAATTTATGATTCATATTAGAAACAGAAAAACTCCTTACGCCTTGTAGATCGAATTATTCATGCATGAACCGTTTAGGGTTTTGTGCTCTGATTATAATGCCCTGACCATATCATGTCTACTACAAAATTCCTTCCTCTTTTTAAATTACTGATAATCTTATATCTTTCACGAAATTAGAAATTGCTTACTTCTTTTAGTCAAATATGTTCCAATTTTCCTTTCCGCGGCAACAATCGACAAATGAAATCTGTCATAGATTTACAGTAAAATCGATCAAAACCATCTGGAATATGAAAATCGGAATATCTGGAAAAAACGAAAAAGTTAAATGTATCACAAATTTTGAATCCTTCATTAATAAACATCTTTTGAAATGCAGTTCGAAAATATGTTGGAACGATTTACGTCCAAGCATGCTGTTATAAAAAAAATTTATGGACAAAAAAAGAAGCTTCTTCGAATGAAGAATTAAATCTCTGGAGTTGAAAAATGAATAAGACTCTTAATGTGATTCTGATTGTGATGCGGACATCTGACTAGAAAAAGAACACGACACAAATAAAGAAGAAAAATATCACGTAATAAATTTGCAACATTTTTAAATAAAGATAGCTGATTTGGCTGAATTCAGATAACTATGTACGACACTACTTCTAGTTTGCATGGGAGCCAAAATTGGGTGTGGCCGTTTATAAATTTTTCATAACATAACGGCCAAATTTGCGAGTTTAAAGTCTCTTACTGCATTTATCGATTTTATTCCAATTAAACTACTTTCGAACCATAGTATACTGAAACAATTTTCAACTTTGAGAGGTTATATCTCGTAGACCAAAAGTCCGATTATCATGAAAATTCGATTTTTGAAACAGAGGCAGAACTGGCCGATCTCTGCTTTGAACTGTTGCAGAAACAGCCTTGACCCCGCCAAGTCTGTAAAGATATGGGATAGTACTAGGGCAGCATTAAAATAATAGAAGAACGCTCCGTCCAGCTATATAAAGCACCGGTAGCGCAAGTTGTGGAAGTCTGCTCAAGGGCGAAGCTCGTCACAGTTGACTGGAACGAAGATCCGAATGATCCGGATCGCATCCTAAAAATGTTGCAGCGATGCAACTCCCACCTTCCAACCTCAGACTAGAAGGTGGTTAAAGTTGAGACGACCCAACAAACGTTTGAAGAAGCCAAAGAAGTACTGAACTTCGAATTCATTGAACTGACCATGCAATTTTTTAAGTCGGATGCATCGGCCGGGGCTTATCTTGTCGACTTCCTAGTCGAGCAGAAAGTTGCCACCTGACAGCCCAAGAAGCTCTCCGATATGACGATAATGCGGGAATTCGAGGCGATGTGTCGCGACGATATCATCCACGACGACTCAGACGATGACAATACAGTGGTGGAGAACTCTAGCGATGTCCTTGAGGCTTCTACCGATAAATCTCCACCACTGTAAAGCAGCATCCGCTGTTCCAGATGGATTTGATCAGAGCAGACGTAGTTTTAATCCAGTACTAACCCAGGAGCATTGGGTAGTGGGAGACATGGTCTGTGGATTATTAACGAAGGATTATAAGCTGATTGTAGCTTAAAATTAAGTTAAAATCCCTACCTGCATTCTTGCAAGCAAGAAGTTAAAAATCTCTACACCTCAAAGAATATTGTTTAATAGCTTTTCTTGATATCGAGGTAGCCTTGAGCTACCTACCTATTGGCTTGGCGCCAATACGGAAGCGCTGACTAACCTGGGGGTGGACCGTCACTTGATGATGCTCATCGATCAATTGCTCATATGCAGGACGGGGACATCATCGATGGGATCGTTCACCCAGTCAAAGTATGTCAACAGAGGCACACCACAAATGCTGTCCTGTCTCCTTTTCTACTATGGATCTAATGCTATTCACAAATAAATACAAGGTTCCACCTCTCAACCCCCTAATACTAAATAGATGCAGGTTCCTTCAGTGCATGGGGTTGGTAATTGAATAGAAGCTAAATTGGAGCCGGAATATCATAGATAGAGTGACGAAGACCACGACAGTACGTTATACAAGCAAAAAATCTATTAGACTTAATGTAGCATGAACATCCATCTCAATGGATGCATCATGCAATAGTTAGACCAATACTACTCTATATAGTTACAAAGTTGTCGCCAGTCCTATCAAAAAGGACGATCACCGAAAAACTGGGCAAAGTTCGACAGTGCCGCCTCTTCGCACCACTCGGACTAACACGCTAAATGTCATTCTATGCCTCCAGAGAATGGCAGCAATACATCTGCGAGACTCCGATCGATGGGCACTAATACTAAATAGCAGTACCGTCCCCACGAAAATGGACTGTGTTCCAAGGGAATATACAGACCTTCAAGTCACTCTGAGAGTTGCAATTATTTTTCCCGCTCTTTTCCAGTTCATGTGTCAACGATCAATCATCTGACTTAGAGTGCGCTGTAAACATTAAGCGTATTCCCAAAAAACTTTTTTTGTTCATTTTGGAGTTTTTAGATTTAGGGAATCAAAACCTTTTTAGGATGCTTATCAAAAACAAATTTGAATTTATGTCAAAATAACCTTGATCATCTATTTTTTTTCCACTGCATGTTAGTAGACTGGTAGCTCTATCTCTTTAAACTATTTTAGTTTTAACCCGAGTACTATTTACTATTACTACTATTCTAGTATCTCTAGTATCTCTTTCCCTTTATCCGTCACCAACGGTGACAGTTGAGGGGTCACTACATTTAATTTGTTCTCACATTTTCTCAACTTAATATACACCGACTTTTATACTCTTTCTATATCTATGAGCAAGAGACTTCATAACTGTCATTTGGTGGTTGGTTATGAATGAGTGGACTGTATAATTTTATACAGGTTTTATTTGATATACATATGTAGGTGATTTTGTAATATTGGCGGTTTACAACGTGTTTTATATGAATAGTGGCGGGATCGATCTGCGGCGGTAACGATATGCATGCGGTTTGCGAATAGAATTTTCTACTAAATCAACTCCACGAAAAGAAGTCCAACAAAAGGGAATTGAGAAGATCATGCGATGCGACGGTTCAATGTAATAACAGTGCACATCAATGTATGCGTGCGCAGCGGCGGGTGCTGGCTATACGTGTGAGAGCGTAACAGTTATGTTTTGGGTACAAGCAATAACAACACACATATGCGCGTGCAAATAGGTGCTAAAGCGGGGCAATACAATTATAAGCATATGAAGAGGGCAAGTTATATTATGAATGAATATCGGATAACTAAGCGGCTAATTTCTCAACAGTGTATTTTCCGTTCCTACTTGGATCTCGGATCGACGACCAAATTCCGTCCCATCTTTGGTGACTTTTATGTTCACATCTCATACAATTGTCCTTCCGAAAATCGCTTCGAAAAATAAGACCTCATCTGACACAACATTAAACTATACTTTAATATCGATTCCATGGAGCTTCACTTCAATTTCCCAGTATACCGAACATTCCCGTCAGGCATTTTTGGCGACCTATCATCTGAACCATTCCCAACTCAAAAAAAAACTCTGTGGCTTAACAAGAACGAATCTTCTTCCCTAATATTGTTTTACATTGGGATTTAGTCTTCAAATACAATCAAGATCAATATATTTCTGTTTCCAAAACTTAATGAGCAAAGACATGTAACTACTACAGCGTTTAACAAACACCCGCGGCAGCAAACGCTTATCAGCAAACCGCAATTTGGTGAAAAACAAGCAAGTGCACAAAGAAGACACAAAAGAAATTACGCAAACAAAAATACGAATAGTTCCCGCACAAAGATAACAAGGGGTTAGCCGCCCGCGAGTTAAAATGATCCCTCCCAACAAGAAACGCAAACTTCCTTAATGATCAAAAATACATGGTAATCAACAGAAGTGAGAAATACCTTAGTAAAATGACTATATGTGCAAAATTTTTTTAATTTTTCTTAAAAACTAATAGCTGCTTGTTTTTTTTGAATATGCACTTCTTATCTCTTATTGTTGTGTTCAATTTCTACAAATTCTCGTCTTCTTTGAAAACCATTTGGGGTACCGTTAGCTTAGATAAGAAATCAAAGCCGTGCTCTACGTAGAAAACTGATATATGTATGTGCATTCATGCATATTTATGTTTTGAGAGTCACAGTGTTAGCATCGTTTCAGTAAAAGTGGAAAGCGAATTGATTTAGTATGAAGGCACTTGTCTGAGGAAGAACAGGGGAGGATCAAGGGGATGAAACTAGCCGGCATAAAAACTGGTCGAATTCCTTCACTACTGGATCGACATCGAAATACTATTTCGAAATTTTTAAAGTATAGCAACCGTACAAAACAACACATGCGACAGTTAGCAACTGAAGATATGATGAACTGCAACAAAATCAAAGGAGAACTTGGATTAACAATCACCAGGCAACGTGTCAGCCAAATTTTGCACGAAAATGTTAACCTCACATATCAAAACAAAAATGGCAAACCCCGCTTAACTAAACGTCATAAAGCTGCGCGACTTGCTTTTTATGAAAAACACCAGTTCTGGGACGTCGAATTTGAAAATATAAATTTTAGTAATCTACATCTGCGGAGGTGCAGCTCAAAACTATTAAAAATAACATCAAGCGAACATGAAACATTAAACTCCTCAAAAGGCCTAACTAAATCTAGAGAACTCATTAGCATTTCAGCTAAAATCCCAAAAACTTGTAGAAGTACAAAAACGGAAAAGGTTGGTAAACAATGTAGAAACAATATCCGGTCAAATAACCTTGACGTTCTACCCCTAATCTCCCCGATAAAATAATGATCGGCTATAAACTAGTACGTGGTATACTATATGTATATACCCCAACCTATAAGCTGCAAAAAATTTCTTCGTTTCAGACACCCTACACCTGCTTGCGAAAAATAATACAAACTAACAATTCTTAAAATCTTGGAAAAATTCGGCCATAAGACAGCACTCACAGTATATTGCAAACGCAACACCCAATCAATTAACCAATTAACATTCGCCCACACACTGACCAACCCACAACCCAACAATCCTGCAACCAACAAGGAATCAAACGAACCAAAAAAACCACCCATCATCATCAAAACAACCGAAAAACACTAAAATAACCTTTCAACGCCGAACAACGAACTCCCGGTACCTCTAACCAACCATACTAGACACCAATAACCTACAACATAGACGATATTTTAATAACAACACAAACCAGCAACGAACCCAGTCAACGCAGCTCAACTGTATCGGTCCGAGTACTTCGAAGCCATAGCAAGAAAAACCAATAAAAGCAAAGGAACACTTTCAAATCAACCAAACACAACACTTACAAAAAAAACGAGAAGGAACGTTGTGAGCCGCGACAAAAGCCGCGGCTCTACTTTATACCCGGTACTTAGTCAGAATATATGTGATCTTATGATTTATGTAATTTATTATATGTTCGCAAAAGGGACGAATTACATTTTGGGCCAAATGGAGAATTTCAAAAAATTAGGTCGAAACCTATGCTAGATTTTTATATATTAAAAGTTATCTGTTTCCATTTTTGTTTACATACAATTTTTACATCAGCTTTTACATTTCTACATGTACATGTAGAACTACACATACGAGACTAGGAAGAGTGTTTGCGAGAAAGAGAGGGAATAAGTAAGCGCTTGGCAGGCGTTGCGTAGCGACTGAAATTTCATTGCTTCCTTCTGGCTATCATAATGATATGACCAATCTCGTAGATACGTTTAATTTCCATTATTCTGCGTTTTTGCTTTTCTTTTATCTTAAAAATTGTGGATTCCACACATTTTCGTCCTTTGTGGGGGCAGAAGGGGGCGTGTAAAAATTTTGAAATACACTTGTATTGAAATGATATCACAGGAGCTTGGATAGAAAGTTTGGTTGCTCCCTCTCTTATAGTCTCTGAGATCTCGGCGCCTATTCTAGATCTCTAGTTTTGCCTATTCGTTCAAATGAGCGCCTAGATCTCAGAGACTATAAGAGCTAGAGCAAACCAACTTTCTATCCAAGCTCCTGTGATATCACTTCAATACAAGTTTGTTTCAAAATTTTGACACGCACCCTTCCACCCTAACAAAACACGAAAATCTGTGGAATCCACAATTTGTAAGATAAAATAAAACCAAAAACGAGGAATCATGGAAAATGACCGTGTCTACCAGACTGCTGAATCAAAATCAGGTGGGATCAATATTATGGCCAGAAGGAACAAATTTAATTTCAGTGGCTATGCAACGCCTGCCAAGCGCTTATTCATTCGCTCTCTCTCTCGCACACACTTCCACGTCTCGTATGTGTAGTTATTCATGTAAATGTAGAAATATAGAAGCAGATGTAAAAATCATATGTCAACAAAATCGGAAACATGTATAATATTCCAAAAATGTACTTAATTATTTGAAATTTTATTTTTTTGCCCATAGGTTTTTTTTTGGGTTTTTTTTATTTTTAAAATTTTTTTTGAAATGTTGTATTTGTTTCATGTTTTTTTCAGAGGTGGCTTTCTATTTTCCACATTACTTAAGTTTAATTGAATTTGTTAGTTCTCAAAAGCTGAAATGCAGCAAATGCAGCTACAAATTCGACCAAGACACTTTGTAGTTTCAGATATTAATCTTTCAAATTCAAATTAGATTATTTTTTTGCGGTTTTTTTCTCGAAATTTTTTATTTAGAACTCTGGAAAAGTTGAACACTAAATATTTCTTGGCTTACATTTTTGTTGTGAATATAATTAAGACATCTAAGACACGTCTAAGACATCCAAATCATACTATGTCGCAAATGGCTCAAAATTAAAGCTAAAACGAAGGGGAACGTTGTGAGCCGCGGCAAAGGCAGCGGCTCTACCTTATACCCGGTACTCAGTTAGTATATACATGTAAGATATTATTTAAGTATAGTTTATTGATATTATTAATCGCGTTAGGTGTAAAGTAAGAATTGTTGGGGTTGGGTGTCACGGCTTGATCTCGGCTGATTTTCTGCTGTTTTTCTACTGTTTTCTGCTGATGTCGACTGCTGCTGCTGAACTCTGTCTGTCTTCTTTCGTAGTCGTCTCCTTACTGCTGTTCGTTCTCCTTCTGCCGTTGCTCTGCTTCTCTCCTGCTTTTATCCGCTGTTCTTCTCGTTCTGCCGTTGTTCTGCTGTTGATCTGCTGGTACTGCTGTTACTCTGCTTATCTGTTGTTACTCTGCTTATCTGCTGTTACTCTGCTTATCTGCTGTTACTATGCTTATCTGCTGTTACTCTGCTTATCTGCTACTGCCGTTAACCGACGCTCCTTCAGTTGGCCGGCCTTCCTACTACCTTTTACACTCGGTCATCCTGATTAGTCATCAGTCCCTGATGACCATGCGTCCTCGTTTTCTACAGAAAAACTCAATAGTTTCATGTTATCGTTACTCGTGGTCGTATTGTTTGGTCCTTCGACGTCTGCTGCTTTTCGAACATTATAGCGTTCGCCTCGTTTCATGTTGGCTATTTCGTATGGTCCTAAGAATTCGCTGGCCATCTTCCTTCCGGCTACAAACTGTGTTCTACGTATAACCACAAGATCACCAACTTTGTATCCGTACTCGCATTTCCGCTTTTTATCGAATTGTTCCTTGTATCTGTTCTGCTCCTGCTGAATATTTTCTTTTGCTTCTTGTCGCATCTTCTGTCTTTCGTCATCAAAACTATCAACCATCTCCTTTTCTATCAGCTGCAGTATATCGCTATCTGGTCCACAACGCATTTTTACTCCGATCATTAGCTCAAATGGACAACGCTTTGTTGACCCATGAACAGTGCTATTAATAGCCCTCTGAACTCGAGGTACGAACTAATACCATCTTCCAGGTTCCTCCGACGACAATTTGGAAATAATACTCAGAATCGATCGGTTCACGCGTTCAATTTGTCCGTTGCCCCGAGGTTTTCTTACTCCAGAATAAGATCGGATGCAATTGTTCTTCGTGCCACTGCATCAGCGCGGCTGCGAACCCGTCCTTCGAAGCATCAGTGTGGATCTCGGTTTTTGCATTCCTTCGATAGAGCCTCAACACCGGTTCATTTACCAATGCCTCCTTTAATATGGCTACCGCCTGCTGCTCCTCCAGACCCATTTTAAACTTAACGTCTTTTCTCAGCAGATTCGTCAATGGTTTTGCGATTATCGAATAATTTTTTATAAATTTACGAAAAAACCCAGTTAATCCTAAAAAGGACTACACGGCCTTTACGTTTTGCGGCATCGGGAACTTTCTGATGGCTTTGGTCTTCTCTAATCCAGGCTTGATTTCTCCTCCTCCAACTTGATGACCCAAAAATGTAATAGCGGACTGCAGGAATCGGCACTTCTTCCACTTCATCTTTAGTCCGTATTCAGCTGCTGCGTCAAAAACTTTCTTCAGCTTTTCCAGGCATTCGTCGGCGGTTTCGGCGTGTATAACAATATCGTCCATGTACAGGTCAAGAATGTTTTCATTTATGAGGTTTTGAAATACATGACTTATAAAACGGATGAAAACTGCTGGCGAATTGCAAAAACCAAAAGGCGCGCGATTGAATTCAAAGAGGCCTTCCTTCGTTATGAACGCCGTATACTTCTTGCTGCTTTCTTCCACAGTAACGTGAAAGAATCCATTTTCCAGGTCCATGATGGTGAACATTTTCGCATTTTCCAGTTTCTCCAGCACATCCTCAACGATTGGAACGGGGAAGCAATCTTTCAAGACCATCTTATTCAGCTGACGATAGTCCACGCAGACCCGGCAGCTTCCATCCTTTTTCTTGACGATTACTGTACGGCTGGCGAAATTTGATGATGAGCGTCGTATTATCCCAGCATTGGCCCATTCATCCACCTGCTGCTTGACGACGTCGGCCTCGCTAATGGCCACTCGACTAGGCGCATGTCGAAACGGCGCTATGTTCTCATCCGGCACGATCTTCAGCATGATCGGGCATACGGCAGTCTGCTTCTTTTCGGTAAAGTCCTGAATCATCGATTGGACGGCATCTCTGTACTGCGATGGAACGTCTATATCAGTATTTGCTTCGACCACATTGTAAATACTTATCTGTTTGCTGTCCACAGTTTCCTCCCCCGAAAGGGGAGAAAACTGATATCCTCCCGGCGTTGACGTCATCGTGAACTTTGATATAAAGTCGTGTCCCAGCAGCACTTGGCATCCGACGGCATGATCGGCCACCACAAGGAACTTATGTGCCAGGCACATTCCGTTGATCTCCACTTCTGCCAAGAACTGCCCAGCGGAGCGTGTGATGATGTTTCCAAGTCCTCTCAAAGTTGACGAGCTTGGTTGCAGATGGGCGCCACTCATTTTCCCAAACACAGACATCTTTACTAGTGAAACATCTCCACCTGTGTCTATGAGCCCTTTGACTAGCACATTGTTGATTTTGAGTGACTTTAGGCGTTTTTCCTCGTATGCCACGCTTACGGCAGCAGCACTCGGGCAATCTTGGACATGTGTCCAGTCAGGTTGCAGCGGAAACACTTTAATTCAGCTCGGCAATCCTTACGTAGATGCTCTAAGGATCCACAATTATAGCAATGCTGCTTTCTCGTATAGTTGGTTAGATTGGGCTTCTTGACGAACGACTGTGAATCTTTCCTTTTCAGCGTCACACCCTCCTCGGCTGGCAGCGTTCTTTCGTAGATTTCGTATTTCTCTTTCAGCTGTTTATACGAACTGCATCCATACAAAGTGTACTTATAATCCGTTTTTAATTTCAATCCGTCGACAATGTATCGAATCACCGACTCTGTATCTATTGTACCACGCGCAGCAATTCGTTTCATTTGCAGTATATATTCATGAAAACTAGCATTGTTAGTTTTCACTCGCACCGACAACTGATTGTGAATTTCGGCGCTGCATAAACGATCACTCTCAAACTCTTGTAAAAGTTGATGACGTAACTGGCCATACTCATACACTGCTGTGGATTCGAGAAAAAGAGCGGCTGTACATGTCATTTTTGCTCGTGCCTGCACATATTTTTGTTTGTCGTTTAGTCCATATGCTTCAGCGTTTAGCTCGAAATTATTAAACCACTGCTGTACCGACATATTTTCTCCACTGAACTCTGGAATAATTTTGGAAAAATTTTCCACTACCAGCTTTGCATCATTTTTCTTATCCATTTCATCAGCGCTTATTTTCATCGTGAGAAGTTGCACTAGTTGTTGGAGCGTCTGTGTGTTTTCCTCCATTCTTGTTGAACTCATCGCTTCCATGTTTGTGTAGTTTTGATGATTGTTCCCGCCTGCCACTGATTCACTTGGGTCTTCGTATTGCTGCATATTCTCGGCTGGTGGTACAGTTATATTTTCCGTTATGATTCTGCTGCGCAATACTCTTACGGGCAGCCTGCTTGAAATAACCGTTTTTTCTCGGATCTTCTTTTTGGCTTCTTCTGTCTCGCTTCCTCTGCTGGCGGCTTCTGAGACATGCGGCGCACAAAATTTTTTCCGTCTCTGTTTATCTGGCGGCGGCTTCTGAGACATGCAGTATACAATTTTTTTTTTTCACTTTTCACTGGCAATACGCGACCGGTTGAGCCCCCAAATGTAAGATATTATTTAAGTATAGTTTATTGATATTATTAATCGCGTTAGGTGTAAAGTAAGAATTGTTGGGGTTGGGTGTCACGGCTTGATCTCGGCTGATTTTCTGCTGTTTTTCTACTGTTTTCTGCTGATGTCGACTGCTGCTGCTGAACTCTGTCTGTCTTCTTTCGTAGTCGTCTCCTTACTGCTGTTCGTTCTCCTTCTGCCGTTGCTCTGCTTCTCTCCTGCTTTTATCCGCTGTTCTTCTCGTTCTGCCGTTGTTCTGCTGTTGATCTGCTGGTACTGATGTTACTCTGCTTATCTGCTGTTACTCTGCTTATCTGCTGTTACTCTGCTTATCTGCTGCTACTCTGCTTATCTGCTGTTACTCTGCTTATCTGCTGTTACTCTGCTTATCTGCTACTGCCGTTAACCGACGCTCCTTCAGTTGGCCGGCCTTCCTACTACCTATTACATACATCCATACATACATTTATGAGCTTACGATTTATGAAATTTATTATATGTTCGCAAAAGGGACGAATTAAATTTTGGCCAAAAAAAATTTTTTAAATATAAAAAAATGAAGTCAAAACATTTTTGGAATTATTATACATGTTTCCATTTTTGTTTACATATGCTTTTTACATCTGCTTCTAAATTTCTACACGACATGTATAATTACATATTTGAGACGTACAAATGTTTGCGACAGAGAGAGAGGGAAGGAGTCAGCGCTTGGCAGGCGTTGCGTAGCCACTGAAATTTAATTTGTTTCTTCTGGCCATAATATTGACCCGATCTGATCCATATTCGGCAATCTGGTAGATATGGTAATTTGCCATGATTCTACGTTTTTGGTTTTCATTTATCTTAAAAATTGTGGATTCCACAGATTTTTGTCCTTTGTGGGGGCGGAAAGGGGCGTGGCAAAATTTTGAAATACACTTGTGCTGGTTGGATATCACAGGAGTTTGGATAGGAAGTTTGGTTGTTCTAGCTCTTATAGTCCCTGAGATCTAGGCGCTCATTTAGACGAATAAGCAAAGCAGACAGGGCCGCGTGTGAGAGAGAGCGAGAGGGAACGATGACTTTCGAAATGGTTTTCTTCACTGTAGCTATAATAATGATCCGATCTGATCCAGATTCAACACTCTGATAGAAATGGTATTTCTCTATGATTCTGCTTATTTAGTTTTCTCGTATCTTCAAAATTGTGCATGCCACAGACTTTCGTCATTTGTGGGGGCGGAAGGGGGCAGGGCGAAATTTTGAAATACACTCGTAGTAGTGTGATAACAAAGGCGACTGGATACAAAACTTGGCTGCTCCAGCTTTATAGTCTTTAAGATATAGGCGCAAATGAAGACGGACAGACGGACGGACAGACAGACATGGCTATATCGACTCGGCTATTGATGCTGATCAAGAATATATATACTTTATGGGGTCGGAAACGCCTCCTTCTGGGCGTTGCACACAACCGTTATCCCCACAAATCTAATATACCCTTAAACTCTTCGAGTACCGGGTATAAAAAAGCAACAAGGTTTGCTATATCACTATCAGTATTTGAACTTAGGACACCAAGCTTCATAGCTGAAAAAAGAGCACTCTTCGACCTTTTTGAATTTATAAAATACCAGAACAACTTGGGATTAACTTTAAGTCTATGAGAACTTTAAGACCTATTATAATACTACCGTCATCGTATGTTGGAAGTCCACTTCATACGTTTGAGTACGCGCAAGATGCGATGTCGTACGTTCGTCGTTACAGTCGACCAATGTTGGATGTATCAATGTTGGATGTATTCGCATGCGCATATTTTGCCTTGGCTGATTGAAATAATAAGCCCGAATCAAATTGACAATGTGATTTCAGCTGAAATTCTAGATCGGACAGTAAGATTCTGCATTGTTTAAAGTGGTCACCACAATTAGGATTCACGGTCCATGTGGTGCGTTGAATTTGATTTTACCCTGGTTGCAGGTAAGTTCTCCAAACATTTGTTACAAAATTTGGTTTCCGATACAGTGATGTGCAATAATGGATATCCCGAATATCGGCGTCGATCACCTGAAGATAATGGCTATTCGTTAAATTTAAGAGTCCAAAATCAAGATTTGGAGATTAATAAACGTTGGGTTGTGCCATATTCACCGTTGTTATCTAAGATTTTTAAAGCTCACATAAACGTAAAGTACTGCAGTTCAATTCAACAAAATAAGTGATATGGATGTTTTTGGAGGAGTTGCTAATTTCAAATGGGTTGATAAATCAGTTCCAATAACGCAGTATGGCGCACAGTATCACGAAGAGCTACGTTTCGAGTGTTTCGATTACCAGCAGCAATTCCAGCTTCATTTTTTGGGTTGTGTCAAACAGATGATTTTGCAAAAACGTTGCTATACGCCGAATATAATACGTTAAAAGTTTTTTAAAGGCGAAGCCGCGGACAAGCCGTTCATGGACTAAGATCATTTGAATCTTTGCTAACTGTTGATCCATAATTGTGTGGGACGTATCGCGACGCATGCGAACGATTGAATTATTTTGATAATGACATGCATTGGGATCTTACACTTGAAGATGCAGCGTTATCATCAAGTCTACATCAAATTCGGAACCTTTTCGAAATTATTATAGCCACGTGCAGTCCAGAAAAGCCAACAGAATTGTAGCGAAAACATCAAAATCATTTGTTAGAGGATTTTTCACATCGATTCCGCCGTTAAACATGGACTATACGCCGGTAATTTACAACGAAGCATTGATCGCTGTTGAATACCTTTGTTTGATGATGGCAAGCAAAGAATTAGCTCGCAACGTGAAAAAGGTATAACCGAGCTTAATGCGTTTGTTGCCCTTAAGTTGCCCTTAAACATCCAGGACGACGATGCAACATTTCAATAAGATCTGCAATATAAAGAGTGCTGCGGTAATTATCTCTTATTGTATGGCCAACAAGAAGTCACTGAAAGCAATTAATCGTGCGTTGAAAGATATTCGTGGAGATAATCGATTGTTTGGTGGTGCATTGTGTTATTGTTAGCAGGTGACAAACATCTTTAAACATCTTCAAACATCTTCAAACAAAACATCGTCAAACCTCTTCTCAATTTTTTGTTGAATTGTATCTTTGTACGCTTCGATGAGACCTATTTCAAATAATTGTTCTGCTTAACACATCGCCTTCTACTTTTTGTGATGCTTTTTTGTATATTACGTCGTAGTCTTACTCTAATAAAGGCGGAAACCACCTGAGCAACTTATAGTTTTATGTTTTTGCACCTGACCAGCTATAATTTTGAGACATCCGAATCATGCCATGTCGCGAATGGCTCAAAATTATAGGTAAAAAAAGCAACAAGGTTTGCTATCAGTATTTGAACTTAGGAACTTAAA
>JAWNKY010002504.1:0-13070 GCA_035041765.1 Drosophila algonquin
GGAACTTCCTTACAGAACTGATCGGCCATCGCACTCGTTCACAATTTTTCCAAAATTATCAGGGGCGATTTTCCTTTGGACTTCTCGTTGCTCATCGTTAAGCACTTTCAAACTTAGCAGCTTTATCATCTGATCAATTTTATCATCAGCATTGTTTTTCGCAATCACAACATCTTCCATCTCGTTTGCGCTCGGGCTCGACCTTCCTGGTACATCATTTTCCATTTCTTTCCTTCTCCAATTCAGCGGCGGTGGTGTTTGCATCATTTCTGCTATTCTTTTCGACTTTCGCATGTGTACCCGACAACGGCGCTTCTTTCTGTTTCTCTTCTGCTTACATGTACATATGTGTGTACCCAACACAACGTGTCTGTGCGTGTGTCTCTGTGAATGTATGTACCGCGCACGGACAAGGCGACGCTATGGCGCGACTTCGAATTTAACAACTTTGCAACTGAGTTAGGCGACAGATTATTATATTGATCTCTGTCTCTACTGTTCCGCTCATAGAATTTGGATCGTTCAACTTAATGCTTATAGCCACTGGAGACAACTTCACAACTTTATGTGGCTAAAAAACAACTTTAGCATATTTTCAGCGATCCTCTTCTTGCCTGAACCAACTTCGTTTTATTTTTTCCACACACACTCTGAGCTCATTATTCGACACGGACGAGCCCCCAAATGTAAGATTTATTATGCAGTTTAGTTTATTAAATATTATTAAATCGAATATAAGTTCAAAATATGTGTTTAAAACAAAATCTTTCTGTCCACTTTTGCTCTGCTTTTCCGCTGCTGCTTCCAAAATCCGACCGTACCCCATCGATGATCGCTTATCGGCTATGTGCTTTAAATATCGTTAAGGTTTCATATATGTATATCGGTTAGGTCTTATCGATACTATCTTAAATGTAAACTTTAATTAACAGGACGGTGTTAGCTACTTGATACCCTGCTCTTTACATAAATGTGCACTTTTTTGCACTTTCTCTGAAATTTGATATTTTATGACTTAACCTAAAAGTGCAAAATTAAGACATTTTTGCTTTGAGGCTATGATAATGATCAGATCTGATCCAGATTCAAAGCTCTGATATATATAATGACTTTCTATGATTCTGCGTTTTTAATTTACTCGTATCCCTAAAATTGGACATGCCACAGATTTTCGTTCTTTATGGGGGCGGAAGGGGGCGTGGCAAAATTTTGAAATGCGGTTCTATTGAAGTGATATCACAGAAGCTTGGATAGAAACTTTGGTTGATCTAGCTCTTATAGATCTAGGCGCTCATAATAATCCAATTAAGTCCAACCAATTTAGTCCAAGTAACAAATATTTTCTTGCTGTTGTTGTTGCTGCTGTTGTCACCTTATTTATTTTGTAATGAAATCAACATTCTCTCTGGTCCCAGGATAAGGGAGACGACTCACTCACCGAAAACACAGGCGGACCAGGAGCAACAACAGCTGTGTCCTTGCGGTAATAGGCGTTTAAGAATAATTAAGTAATAATTTCATCTTGTGCTTTTTTTTTGTTGTTGTTGTTGTTGTTGTTGTTATTGGTCATTATGTTTTCCTTTATGGGTTCGGCCCACTCGCGCTTTTCTTCAAGACTGTCCTTTGTTGGACTGGACACTTAATCTAAGAGATCAATCCTCTATTAATTTAGAAAATATATAAATAATCGTTGACTTTTAAAAATATTTTAATAGATGAATAATCGATAAAAATAATATTCGATAATTACAAGCACTAACTGACTAATCGATGACTTTAAAATATTAAGTAATAGTAACAAAAATATGAAGAAATAAGGAAGAAATAAAAACGTTCTACTACTTTTTTCGATGATCAGAAAAATTTGGATTTATCATCAATCATGAATAATCTATAAGTTTTGAAAAGTATTTTAATAGATGCATAACGAATAACAATAGTTGTTTACACCTTAAAAGAAAAGTCTAGACACTTACTAACAGAGTTGAATTCATACTTAGTTTATTTCACAAAAGTTTTAGTTTTACAATGAGGAATGGGGACAATTTTGTATTCTATTCTTATCGCTGGATCCACGTAACGGGTGCATCGGTACTGGGAGTGGCCAACTGATTGCGTGCAAGCATAAATTAGAGCCTTAATTGCTTACTGCACTTGACTTTGGGATGTCGTGTGTGTTAGTGACTTGACAGCTAATCTCTCCGCTCGCACCCTCATAAGTCATAAATTATATACTTTATGTATGTTTTTCACTTTGAATAGATTGGTTCTGTGTTTTTATTATGATTATATTTATATTTGTATTAATATATTCCGCAAATATTCTTTCAATGATTTGCTATTTTTAGCAATATTTTCTATCGTTCCTTTTCTCAATTAACCTTTGTCTATTGTGTGTGTTTCGGAGAGGTCGTTCCTCCATATCTGCTTATAAATTGTCATTTTTGGATACCTCGTTCTCCTCTCTCCTCCCTCCAATTTAATCCTTCAGCAGCACTTCTCCGTACTTTTTTCTCAAAAATATTGTATTTAATTTTTGCCAAATAATTGCCAAAAATCAATGGAGCCAAACAAAAAAGTTTAAGGATATTCGAAGCCCGTGGCACGTTTATAAATACGTGGGGTATGTCTATACAGTTTCCCCTTTCTTTTTTTTTCTCTGTTTTTTTGGGTCAGAAGAGAAAGAAAATACCGAATGGAAAATTTGTTTTGTTTCGTTTTTTGCTCCATAATTCTTTTCTGCAGTGTCAGCAGGAAAAAAAACCTGAATTATGTCTGGAAGAAAAGAAAAAATAAGGAAAAAAAAAGTTGGTGTAAAAAGTCGGGACTGTAATTTGCATTTTTCCTGGTGCTTATTTCCAGAATTATTTCTTTCGTGTGAAAAGTAGAGTTTTCTTCGCAGATAAGACCCCTGGTCCGGACATGCATCTTTTACAGATGTCCTGCGGGGCTTAGGCCCCCCTCTCTGACCTCTCCGCCCGCCCTCTCTCCTCTCTCTCAATTAACATGCATTCAAAGTGTGTCTCATGGCTCGAAATTCTGTATCTTTCATCGTCTAATCAGCGCCTTTGTTTGCACTTTCACTTGCATTACATTGCATTGCCCTTTTCTCTTTTTTTTTGGGGCCTGCCTTTGTGCCACTCTGCCAAAGACATTTTCAATGGCACTTCAACACACACACACACTCGCACAGTAGGCTAGGGAGCAGAGCTTCAGGGTCTGGCAAAGCCGCTGGGACTCCGCTGGAAACGGTCGATGGACTCACCGACTCATACCTAACGTTAAACGGTGGACAAGCAGAGGTCACGGAGCGGTGAACTTTTACACCACGCAACTCCTAAGTGGACATGGCTGCTTTAGCCAATACCTGTGTAGGTTCGGGCACGATGACTCGCCATATTGCAGGTGGTGCGGCAGGTTACCAGAAGACGCTGAACACATATTTTTTGTATTTGGGCGCTTTGCACAAAGCAGGAGAGAACTGTGGCGATCCATGGGTAGACAGCTGTCACCCAGCAACCTAGCAGAAGGGATGACGGAGGACCCAATGATCTGGGCGGCGGTGAACAACTTCGCTGCCATCGCAATGAAGGAGCTCCGCAGGTGTGAGCGCCACAGAAGGGAGGCACCATAGGAGGAACCAGCGTCCCTGCTACGTAGCGCTTCAATCGGTCGTGCCGCAGGGATTGGGTTCCCACTACGGTTCTCCAACAATTTAAAAATTTAATACTATCTTTAAAAATCTGTTAAAATTTTTAAATCTCTAATAGATAAGTAGCTTCAAATCTCAGATGTAGACCTATTAATTAGTTAATTTTAGTTAATAAACAAGTATAAAAAAAATAAAAAATAAACACTCGCACAGTAAGTGGGTGGCCTGGCATTTCATTACAGGTTGGGTTGATTTCCAGCTCCCTACCTCCCTTCAGACCCATTTAAGGGTTGTTAGCAGCTCTGCCTCTTTCCTCCCTCTCTGCCTGAACACATATTTTTGCCTATTTTGCACCTTTTTGCCTCACAGATTCGAGTCTCGCTCTCGTATCGGAATCATCATCCTCCTTCTTCGCCTCTTCTTCGACATTGTGAAAAATTCATAATTGAACAGTTTGGATAGAAGTTGGATAGAAAATCTATGCATTCTTCAATAAAAGCTATAGAAAAAGATTCCCTGATAAAATCTTAATCTTGGGGATACAAAAAGTCTCCCAAAAGAAGGTTTATTTTATTATCCAGGGGCTTTCGAATATAGGCTACAATTTTCAACCCAAAAAGGTGTGAGGTAAGACCTCGTAATCCACCCATACCCGCCCCAAGCTTCTCCATTTTGACAGTTTTTAAATCGTTGACAAATGTGCCATAAAATGTATCGATTGATGCGTTCTTTTATCGATTTACAAAAAGCGTCCAAATCATGGTAAAACGTTGTACAATAGTGGTGGCAGCTCTGATTCAAATCATTTTCGTTTCGGCCCCTTAATCCTGGCCATGCATGGAGGCGCAGCAGTGCTGGGAGACTACGTGAGACAAAGAGAGATGTCACTAGGGGGGTAGGCTGGGGTGTAGGAGAGTTTTCCGTCAACTAAAATCAAATGATTTGCCGTGCAACTGATTTATGCTTAATTTATAGAGCATACTCGAACTCCTCCTCCTCCTGCACCACCACCAAAATCCTGACCGGCATGTAAATAAATTTCCAGCAGACCCAATCCGATGAAGACATAAACCCAAACTGGCACAAGGCACGAGGCAAGAGGACACGGGTGTCCTTTAAGAGAGAATCCAACACAGTCGCTCTCTTTTGCTGAATAGAGAGAGAGAGAGACTTGCGTGAGAGAGAGGGCGAGCAAATAATGTTGACCAAGTTTTTGGTTGCGGTAGGACGGGAGTTCGGCTGAAAGCCGAAGCCAAAAGTAGAGCAACAGACGGTGCCCAGCCGAATGCCGGCTAAAGGTTGGCCCGTATAAGAGTCACAAGGCGGTATAAGAGAGTACAGAATAAAGGCATAAATCTATTGGTTTTCGAGGCAGCAAAAGATGAAATTACTTTGAGAATTTTTTTATTGCAGAAACACAAATATCGGTTTTAGTTTTTAGGAATTTTTTTTATTATTATATTTAGTTGGTTTTTAATACTAAATAATATACTGTAGAATGTTTTCTTTAAATCCTTGCAAAAGTAAGCTGAAAAATTTGATAATTATTATACAATTTTGACTAGTTTTCATACATTTTTCTATTCAAAAAACAAAAATCTTTTTTCAGTATGTTCAAAATTAATGAAAATTTGCCAACAGAAATGGCAGAAAATTCGCTAACAGAAATAGAGGAAAAATTAACAGAATCTTGAGATGAAAATTTGCCAGAAATCATGGAAGAAAATTTGCCAAAAACCATAGGAGAAAGTCTGCCAGAAACCTTGGACGAAAATCTGTCCAAAACCTTGGAAGAAAATCTGCCAGAACCAAAGTCAGGGCTCACACTAATTCCCATCGAAACAAACACCAGTTCCATCGATAAAGATAAAGCATCTAATAATATAGATCCCCAAATCGAAAGACTTGTGAGAGACAAAGCCTTGAGGAACTTCAGACAATCACGCAATCTGAAGCTACGGATGCCAACAAGGATGCCATCATGAGCTTCATCATACCAAAGGTCATGTCTCTGGTGCACAGCTCCACTTGACCTCGCCGAAAGGCTGCAGACAATGAGAACCGAACTGGAGTCCTGTAATGAGCCAGGATTTGGGGGATATATTTATTGATTAGCATTCGATATACAAAAAGCTGGAAAGTAAAGATAAGAAGAACACGATATTGAGCCAGACAGTTCGGGATAGACTGGACAGGTTTGCCCAAGAAGCGGAAGCGCTAAAAGAGAGCAACAAACACTTTCTTTCGAATGATCCGCGAGAGTTGAGTGCCATGTTCAAGGCTCCCCAAGTGGAACCAAAGGTGAGACAGAGTTCTGGTCATTTTCGATATAATTTAAGACCTTTATTTAATTTATGCCCTATTCCACTAGTAAATCTATCAAGGACTGAGGTAGAGAAGGGAACGAGAGAGAGAGCGGAGAGATCGATAAAAAGGAATTCGGCTTTTGCGGCTTTTAGTGCTGATTGTAAAAGATGCCACAAACAAATGAAGTTGTCACCGGCTGCTGCCAGAGGCAGACCGCGAAAAGTCGCATTGGAAAATGGAAAGTTGAGGCAAGCTGTGGACCTGGAGCAGCATTCAAACTAACGGATAGTCTTTAATCTTCTTAAGTGCGATGGCGATCGTCCGGCTATGGGCACAGCTATTGCCACTGGACCTGTCATCGGCGTGAGAGTTTGGTAGTAATCCAGGCCAAGGAGTAAACAAGTCAACGAGCTTTCAAATGCTTCCATTACGTTTTGTGCAGCCAATTTCGTTCTTTCTCTCTCTGTTTCTCTGTGCTTTGTGTGTGGCAACAAAAAGAGAAATAAACCAAAAGATTCCTTTCTGGGTTTATTTAGCGAATTTAAGGTACAATTGATTGATTACCACGAAATCGGATCCACACATACACCTGAGAACCCCTTGGGGCTTTTAGTGGGTGAGGGAGTGGCGCGTGGGGGCGGAATCATCAGCAGTACATTACATCTTTTGCTGCTGTTTTTATACTTTCTGTTGAGCGACTGAAATCCGTTTCGTTTCTGGTTTCTGGTAGCAAATTAGCGTAGGGCCAGGACTGATTCGAAGATCTTGCCCTTTTTGTGCGGGATTATACTCCCGGGATTATAGGGGTATGTTGTTTTTTGAATGTACAAAAATGCAACAAGAAGTAGGGTTTGTAGAGCTATAAATTGCCCAAGAATTATGGATGAGGGTGGCAAGGAGGGAGATTACGCTGGCTTTTTGAGATTACACTCAGCGAAAAAATGCTTTGAAATTGTTATATTTAGATTGGGAATTACAAAAATATATGCAAACAGATTTGCTACGAGGATAATATAAATAAAATATTAAATAAATATTAATATTGAATATATTTCATTCTTAAAATTATTAAATTTATATAATATTTATAATAAATATTTATAATAAATATTTTTATATTAAGATTAAGTCAATCACCTACAAATTTAATGTCATATATTTATATTAAAATGTTTTAAATATAGATTAAATAATTACAATAAATATTTAAATTAAATATTTTTTTATTTCAATTAAATTATTTTATATTTAAAATTAAATTTTTCAAATTTAAATTAGATGTCTCATATTTGATTTAAATATTTTTATATTAAGATTAAATCAATTACCTACAAATTTAATTTAATATATTTGTTTTAAAATATTACATTTATTATTAAATTTGGACAGTATTAAAAATACTTTTTATTAATTTATGTTTAAATAAAAATTAATTATATTTAATTTTTGTATTTTGGTATTTAAAAGCGGAATATTTCATTTAAATATGGATGCGTTTTTCTGAGTATAAGTTTAGAAATATATAGAATCCACATTTGGTGTGGTAAATATCAATATATGTATACAATATATATTTTAAAATTATATAAATTGTCTAAAAAGAAGACATATTGCGATTAAGGGGTATCCTTTTGCGGAGGAAAAAAGAAAACGCAACTCGATAGCATCCCATGCCCATTCGCGGATGGGGGGCATTGGCTAATAAGCTCAAACACCTCTACTCCTGTACTCCTGCTCTTGCTGCTTTAAAGATCCTGGAAAAGAAGGTTTTAAAACGTTTTCCATAATTTGCGAAAACGTTGAAAATTTCCCCCTGTTAACATATGCAAAACAACAGGGAAAATACTCAGAAATGTGTGGGAGAAAACCTGGTCCCCCACCCCCTACTTAGGTGCTTTTCGTCTACATAAACTTTTGATGACTTTTTGAAAGTTTTATGTTACGCAAATTATACGGTGGAAGCTCAGTACCAGAACCAGAACCACAACCAGAATCAGGACCAGAAGCAGGACCAGGAGCAGTCCTACTTTTTACCCACAATAACTGTTGAACTGCCGAGCTTTTTCGGCAGCGTAGCTTGCGAATTATTAAAGACGGGAGTTTAGTTTGATATAGTTTATTGTCAATAGCGAAAGTTGTGTGGATAGGATAGCAAAAGCGAGATTAGCGATGTAGCGTTAGCCGGTTCAAGAGTCCAAAACTGCAAGAGGAAGCGGGCCGAATTGCCCGTTCCCTAATGCAAGCGCGACGATTGAAGAGTCCAGACGCTGCAAAGGCAGACGCGACAATAACAAACAACATTCGACAGAGCTGCAATAAAAGATATAAACCGAAATCTCTCTTCATCCCACATCATAACTTGAGGAGAGTCCTCTGACCCTCCTTCAAGACAAGTGAGTGCAACAAATGAGTCGAAATTGTGGCTAATTGGGCGACAGTTTCATGAGGGTGGACTGTGGACTGGACTCTGCTCGACTGCAACTAATGGTCCATGTTGGTGGGGGCGGGGAAGCTCAACTAAACTTTTTGACTTAAAGGCACATTTCTTAAGAGACTTGGCAAAGTTTTTATGGTAGATTGCTCAACGGTTTTGCAGATTAAAGTATCTACTGGCTAACAGGGCTTATAAAATGGGGGAATCCAATGGAAAAATGTGTGAAAATTAGTTGAATTTGCTTGACAAGTTGAAGCATCTAAATTAATAACCTAATAATAATATAATCTAATAACAATTATAATATAATTTTATATTAATTAAAATCATTAAAATCATGACTTTCAATAATAAAAAATTAAAATAAAATAAATATGATATTTAAAAAAAAAATGTTTTTGTAGATAATACTCAAAGTGAACAATAAAAAATAATAATCATGAAATTTTAAAATATATCTTGTTTAAAAAAATTATAATAATTAATTAAAATAATAAAAATTAATTAAGGATAAGGAATGATTAATAATAAATTAAAATATAATATGTAAGTTAATTTAAGAAAATGAATATAAGATAATTAATATAATATAATTAATAATATAATATAATTAATGTAAAAAATTAGTTTAAAAAACTAAAAGTGAATTGTTAGAGGTAAATATCGAATATATCACCTGTATTCCAATATTTAAATTAATAAGGCACTAGTTTGGGTTTGCTAAAAATCATCAAGTAATGCTTTATTGCTTGTTGGTGATCGGAGCTGCACTGAACTTCTTCAGTGCGGCCCCGCTGCAGCGGCCGAAAGCTCTGATCTCAAGAAAGAGCGCTAGCAGATAAACTCAGAGTGCGAGATTTAGCGGGGAGAGCGCTTATGGAGGCAGATAACATAGAAGGCAAAACAAACAAACAATTGTGCTCGATGGCATTTACTTTAACTTAATTTACGTCGTTCTGCTCCGAACATCCTCCCCCCGTTGAAAGAACATGGCTTTCAATTGATCCAATATCGACGGGCAGGACGGCTAGTTTCGCAACGGCTCTCTTCATTAGACCCGTCGCTGTTCGAACCATTGCGACTCTGATGATTCCATCCTTGCCTGGTATGGCTTCCTCGACACGGCCAAGCAGCCATTTGAGGGGTGGCAAGTTTTCATCCTTTAAAAGGACAACACTTCCAATCCTTATGTTTGACTTAGAGTCTCTCCACTTGGTCCTCTCTTGCAACAAAGACAGATACTCCATGCTCCACTTTCGCCAGAAGTTTTGTTGCATTTGTGACACCTGCTGCCAACGATTTAGACGGCTAGCGTTGAGATATGTGATGTCCGGTTCTGGAAACGTAGTGAAGCTCGAGCCTTTTAGAAAGTGAGCTGGAGTAAGCACATCAAGACTGTCAGGGTCTTCTGAAATTGGATAAAGTGGTCGAGAGTTAAGAATGGCAGAAATCTCATATACGAGAGTGCGAAGCTCTTCAAGAGTCAGCACTGTTGCGCCAACGACTCGATAGAAGTGGTGTTTTGCCGCCTCCCATAGCCCGCCAAAGTGAGGAGAACGAGGAGGGATAAATTTCCAGTCGATTCCATCGTTTATGCAAGATGAAGCGATGACGTAGACGGTTGGCTCGCTGTTGAAAAGCTCCTTGAGCTCCAGTAGCTCATTTCTTGCACCCACGAAATTGGTTGCGTTATCCGTCCACAAGGTCCGCGGCTTGCCCCTTAGGCTGATGAAGCGTCTTAACGCTGCGATGAATGAGGCAGTAGTTAGATCCTTGACGACCTTCAAATGCGTGGCCTTTGTTGAAAAACAAACAAATATTGCAATGTAGCATTTGCAGGGTGGCCTGTTTCGAACATCAGCCTTATGATAGAAAGGTCCACAAAAATCGATTCCAGTCGTGTGGAATGCGTGGTTCGGTCGGACGCGATCCGTTGGCAAGTCTTCCATCACGTGCTCAGCCAAGCTTGGCTGTGCCCGAAAGCACCGTACGCATTTGCTAGTGACGCTTGCAACTAGTTTTCGCCCTCCAACGGGCCAATATTTTTGACGAAGCGATGCAAGTAAAGCCTATGGACCAGCATGCAAAAACCTTTCATGATAGAAAGTTATAATTGCCTTCGTAACCGGATGACCCTTTGGCAGCAATATTGGATGCTTTGCATCGTAAACCATATTTGAATTTTGTAGCCTTCCGGCAACACGGAGCCGGAAGTGTTACTTCGTGGTGCTTTAATCGCGCACGCAGGTCAGCTTCGTCCAACTGAAGGATGTACTCCTACACTCCTCCGATATTTTGCACAAACAGCTTGACCGAATAATAAATTGCCCGAACGATATCGACAATTTAATTATTAAATCGCGGTACAGGCTCCAGATCACGTCGGGGTCACCAAAATGTTAGAGGTAGATATCGAATATATCACCTGTATTCCAATATTTAAATTAATAAGGCACTAGTTTGGGTTTGCTAAAAATCATCAAGTAATGCTTTATTGTTTGTTGGTGATCGGAGCTGCACTGAACTTCTTCATCATCGCGGCCCCGCTGCAGCGGCCGAAAGCTCTGATCTCAAGAAAGAGCGCTAGCAGATAAACTTAGAGTGCGAGCTTTAGCGGGGAGAGCGCTTATGGAGGCAGATAACATAAAAGGCAAAACAAACAAACAATTATGCTCGATGGCATTTACTTTAACTTAATTTACGTCGTTCTGCTCCGAACATGAATAATAAAACATAATAATTATGCAATTTTAAAATATGTCTTGTTTAAAAAAATTATAATAATTAATTAAAATAATAAAAATTAATTAAGGATAAGGAATGATTAATAATAAATTAAAATAAAGTATGTAAGTTAATTTAAGAAAATGAATATAAGATAATTAATATAATATAATTAATAATATAATATAATTAATGTAAAAAATTAGTTTAATAAACTAAAAGTGAATAATAAAACATAATAATTATGCAATTTTAAAATATGTCTAGCTTAAAAAAAATTATATTAATAAATTAAAATTATAAGAATTAATTAATTCAACAGATAAGGAATGATTAATAATAAATTAAAATAACTCATCCAGCTGACCTTCTGGGTACCCGTGTTTACGCCAGCGTCGCCCATTGTGCCGAGGCAAGCGCCGGACGACACCCTGGGCGCCCACCAGGCCGCACCCTACTGTAAGGATAGACAAAAGAGGGGAGGAAAAGAAGGTGCACAGGGACGCCAGTCAGCGTCTGCGAAAGGCCGAGACAGTCGTCGGACGGCGCTTTCGGGGCCTGTGTGCCCGCTACTCACTACAAAAAGGGGAAGTGGAAAAGGGGGGAAGGGGGAGGAACATGCGGGGACGCCAGTCAGCGTCAGCGGAAGGTCGAGGCAATCGCCGGACGGCACTTCCGAGCACCCACAACACCAGGGAACATTAGGAGAGGGGAAGAAGCAAATAGGAGAGATAATAATTAAACCGACTATACCCCCTATCTCCCCCGGGCCCGCAAAACGGACGCGAACAAACATTAAAGGGTATATTACATCTTTTCTTTATTCATATACTCTTATTGGCCCTGCCCACCGCACCGCACAGCGATCCCATGCTCCCGCCGGGAGACCTGCTTACCCCAGCTCCTTCAACCTGTCTCTACGCCTGCGTCTTCACTCTGCCCTGGTGATGATGCCCTCCGGGAGTCGTGCTTCTCGATCCGCTCAAGAATTGGCGCTTCGTATTGGCTCTCGTCAGCTTCACTGCTTTCTTTTCCCACTCGCGTTTTCTTAACGTCTTCGGCACAAAAATGTTTCTCGCTCGCGTAGGTGCGTCCGCTTTTACCTCCTCGCCTTTTTTTCTTCTAGTCATCACCAGCCCCCACGGTCGAGCTCGCGCTGCTCATCCTCTGCCGTCGACACTCCGCTCTCTCCAGCTCGGTGTTCGGCCTCCTCGCTCATCGGGATAACGGCGTTTTCTGCCTCTCCGCTGGTGGACGTTGGTTGTGTAGTTGGGCTGCTGGGCTCTCCCGGTCGTCGATGCGCGTGCGCAGCTACGCTCTCCCGGTCGTGACCCGAGCGTGCGGCTGTGCTCTCCCGGTCGTAGGTGCGCGTGCGCGGCTGTGCTCTCCCGGTCGTGACCCGAGCGTGCGGCTGTGGTCTCCCGTTTGTCGGTGCGCGTGCGCGGCTACGCTCTCCCGGTCGTGACCCGAGCGTGTGGCTGTGCTCTCCAGGTCGTCGGCGCGAGTGCGGGCGGCTGCGCTCTCCCGGTCGTTGGTATGCGTTGGCGGCTGCACTCTCCCGGTCGTTGGTATGCGCGGGCGGCTGCGCTCTCCCGGTCGTTGACGTGCGTGGGAGGCTGCACTCTCCCGGTCGTTGGTATGCGCGGGCGGCTGGGCTCTCCTGGTCGTTGGTTTCCGTTGGCTAGGGATGGGCTTTCCCGATCGTGTTCGTGACTGTGGCGAAATTATCCTATCGGTGCTAAAAACTTCATTATATTCCCGCTTAACCTAAATAAGTAGATTTCATGGTACCGTCGCTTAATCTAAATAAAAAAAATCCATAACATCGCCTGCAGCCTCCATGGCCTCCCTGACTACTTCGTATAAATGACAATATGTGGGGGAGCGTACGCTCCTTCACATACTTGTAGCTCTAGAACTAAATAAAAATACATAGTCAAAGGTTCATTCATC
>JAWNKY010002507.1:0-44656 GCA_035041765.1 Drosophila algonquin
CCTTTTTGCGCCTAGGAGACTCAGTCAGTAGTTTGAAGCCACTAAACTGAGTCTCCATGGCTAGGAGCCGATCGTACTGCTCTTTGAAGCCCACGGTCAGCTCCCTAAAGCCCTTCCGGGTCTGCCTCATAAACGCTGCCATCTCCTTCTCAACCGGACGGCATGCCTCACAGCTGTAATGCAGGCCATTTCTTTTGGAGATGGCATCACCCACGAGACCGGAAAACCCGGCGCATTTAGCGTGCACTACGCTATCGCAGAGCCAGCAGGAGGTACTGGACTGGTCATGCGGTGATCTGCTTCTTGCAGGTTTTTTTAACACAGACAACAGAGTATTCCATTATGAGGAAAAAAATATAAAATATATGAAATCAAAATAAAATTTCAAAAACAAATAGATATCAGACCAGTGTGCCAGAAAAACGATAAAAGAGCAATAAGAATGAGAGGAGAGCGGTTACAGCAGCTTCAGTTGAGAGAGAAAGAGAGAGAGCGCTACTACACAGAAAGTATCCAGAGCGAGAGAATAAGAACAGTTATGTTAGTTTGGGTAATAGGGAGAGAGTGATAAAACAATAAATCAACTAAGTGAGAGCGGAAAATTTTGATTTTGTCTGTACTTACGAAAAGAAACAACAAAAAAACATTGACTACCGACACAGAAAAATAATTAAATTATGTTTAAAACACAATAAAAGGGCATGCACTCGCGTTTACGGAAAAGCTCTAAGCAAGCAGGTAAATTAGGGAGTTTATTTAGTTAGTATATTCAAAAAAGAGGTAGGGATATATTAGATTTATGGTGATAATGGATGTGTGTAACCATGGGCCGGCTCAATCCAGCCCTTGCTTTCGGGCTTGTCATAAGCGTCCCGCTGCTCAAGTAGCGCTGCCGTAAGGGTGGGCAGATTTAAGAATATCATTTCAAATTTCATTTTGTATCTTAAGATTTAATGTCGCTTTTAACCGAGCCAGTTGTGCCGGCAATAAATATTTAACCGAAACACCAGCGTCTTTGATTCCCGTTGGCCGATGCCACAGTATTGATAATCGGGAACAAAACCTAATTAATTTATATACTCTATGGGGTCGGAAACGCTTTCTTTTGGGTGTTACTCTTCGAGTATCGAGTTTATATTTAAATATTTATTTAAATTATATGAAATAATAAGGATGAAAATACAGGAATATCACTTCACCGCGCAAGGGTATTAAAGTGTTTATGTATGATGAAAATTGCATTGGGAAACAACGAATGAAATAATTGCATCGAGTTAGGTCAATTGGATCGAGTGGACTATATACACACACACTGAGCACCTACAGGTCCACGTCTCTGTTGAAAGAGAAAAAACAAATAAAAAACGAGGGGGAACGTTGTGAGCAGCGGCACAGGTTGCGTCTCTACTTTATACCCGGTACTCAGTCAGTATATACATACATACATACATATATGAGCTAACGATTTATGCAATTTATTATATGTTCGCAAAAGGAACGAATTCAATTTTGGGCAAAAAATAATATTTCAAAAAATGAAGTCAAACCATTTTTGGAACTTTTATACATGTTTCCATTTTTGTTTGCATATGATTTTTACATCTGCTTCTACATTTCTACATGTACATGTATAACTACATATTCGAGACGTACAAGTGTGTACGACAGAGAGAGGGAATGAGTAAGCGCTTGGCAGGCGTTGCGTAGCCACTGAAATTTTATTTGTTCCTTCTATCCATAATAATGATCCAACCTGATCCAAATTCGGCAATCGATAAAACACGGTTATTTTCCATGATTCTGCGTTTTTGGTTTTCTTTTATCTTAAAAATTGTGGATTCCACAGATTTTCGCTCTTTGTGGGGGCGGAAAGGGGCGTGGCGAAATTTTGAAATACACTTGGAGTAGTGTGATAACACAGGAGACTGGATACAAAACTTGGTTGCTCTAGCTTTAATAGTCTTTGAGATATGAGGCGCTAATGAAGACAGACCAACAGACAGACATGGCTATATCGACTCGGCTATTGATGCTGATCAAGAATATATATACTTTATGGGGTCGGGAACTCTTCCTTCTGGACGTTACACACATCCGTTATCACCACAAATCTAATATACCCCTATACTCTTCGAGTACCGGGTATAATAACATTTCACTGATCATAAACACACCTCGCTTCGTACACGCAAGAAAACATTTCATATAAGATTATAAAAATAAGAACACATAAAAACTAATTAAACAACCAGAGAACCATATCCAGATAGTAAATATATATTATATGTCAGCGTTGGGTAGATTAGGAAAATCTCTAATACCATTAACTAGATCAAGGGCAAGGAAAGCTATTAGCTTACTGAACATAGCTGAGGAAGAAGAACTTCAAGAACAGAGTACGTCGACCCAGAGTTGAGAAAAAGCTATGCCGAATCAAGACCAGGCTGTGGTTGCACCTGGAGGCGGGATGGCGGTAGCCGATGTTTTATGAGGATTTAAAATAAGAGCGTAGTCCACTCTCTGCATATTTATGACGGAAATATGAAAAAGCTGAGCGAATTCGTAGTAAATGTTGAGTAAATTCGGACAGACGAACGGTGCAGGATCTGTTCAGGGAAATGAATGAACTAGGGTAAAAAAAGTTTTCTGTAGAAAGCTTTCATGATGAAATTTTCGATCTACATAAATCACTGTGCAGCATTGTTGATATGAATGAAACGGTTAATGTCATGTGTCCTTTAAGGACATGTGATATACCCAAAGAAAGGTATTGAATTGTAAATCAAAAATATATATCGATTTTTGTCAAAGACCTCCCCGCTCAAAAGATATTTGATTTTTATTATATTTTTTATTATACGATTTTTATTATATAGATCGGAAAAAAGTTGTAATATTTAATTTTTATATAAAATTCAGTTATAAGTTTTGTAAACTATTTTTATTTTCAAAATTGCAAAGTGATCTTTATTATAAAAATTAAAAATAAGAATTATAAAATCATTTTTTTTTTAAATTGGTAATAAAAGTTCCAAGAGACCTTGTCAGAAACATTTTTTTTAGCTCATAGCTCTTTATCTCTGATAGCAAAACACTATTCAGTATTCTTAAATAAAATAAAATAATTTAATTACATTTTTAATATACATAATGTTTTTTCTTATTAAAAATTAAAACTACAAACAGATTTGTGTTAGACAACCTTGCATGCTTATTATTCCTTCAGGATATGAATAATTTTTTTAACGAACATTTTTTTTCGCGGTAGTCTAATATCAAGTTATGAATTATATCCATTAGCTTGCTGTTCATATCGGATTGTTTTTGGGAGAGCTGATTCACTGTCATCTCCGAACGAACGATTTTTTGGTGTGACCTTATCAGTTTTATCCTTCGATAAGCCATAGCACGAGTCTGTTTCCGAAAATTTTGTCCAAGATTGGCATGCTTAGACAAATAAGCATTTTCTATTTGATTTCTGATCTTGACATCATCTTCGCTAAAATTATTCAGATCTGATTGAATTCTTCTTAACATGTAAATCATGCGTTCAATCCTATTGACATCTTCTTTTAAACGATTTTCTGATAGAAATGCTATTTCATTATGTATTAGCACAGTTCTATTATGAACTTCATCAAGTCGTGCTTGAGTTTGAGAGGCGGTTTGAAGTTTTAATATTTTTGCTCTTACATGTTCTTTAATAGTTGCGTTAACAAAAATTTGCTCACGGTGCATAACACAATGTTCTAAGTCTTGAACCAGTCTTTCCTGTGCTCGTTTCAGTTGGCTATATCTTATATTCATACGATGTATTTCAGTTTTCATGGATCCTATTTCACTATTTAATGAGCGCTCTGCCTTTGACCATCGAATTGTTTCTTCAAGTAATTTATATTTTGATTCCCAAGATAATGCTTCTCTATGGTTATCTATCACCAAGTCTTTGTGAAGTTCAATTTCATTTTGCAATTCAGAGATCACTCCCTCCAGCTTTAAAATTCCAAGCTCGGCATCCTGATAATAAGTAAACGATACAATTTTATTAATATTTTAGTAAATTTGGGTACATAGGCATACCTTTAGTTTTTGGCTGAGCTCAGTCTGCTCGTGTTCAAACTCAGTCTCTTCTAAATCATGGTGTATTCTCTTCATGTACAGTTTGAACACGAACAAATTTTTTGAACACTGCTCATGTTCAAACTCAGTCTCTTTTAAATCATTGTGTATTCTCTTCTTGTACATTTTTTCGTTAAGCAATTCTAATTTCGATGTATATTTCCGTATATACATATACAAGTCTTTGGTTTTGTTTTCAGATATTTCTAGTTCCTGATCAATTTTAAGAGACTTCTGTTTTATAATAGACAACTCTGCAAAATAAAAATATTATTTTTATAAAGTTAATATTCAGAAAAGCGACTTGAGTGCACCGAAATGTATATACTTTTTTTGATTTGGCCGACTAATAAATGTATAAAACAGTGCTCTATTTACTTTAAGTCGATATCAAATCACACTGGAGATACATGCGTTTTTTTTGTTAATTTTGAGGAACGCAACCAATATTTGACTTAACCCCTTATTCATACTGAGAACGCGCAATTCCAAAAACCATGGCGAATGATAAATAAATACCAAGTTCATAAATCGTTATGCAACATTTAAGATTTTGTATTATTTGTATTTATAGTGAAATGTATGGTCAAACGGCCTGTGTAGTTTATATAAACCTAATTTTCGTCATCCAAAAAAGATTATTTTTTCTTTTACTTTTACTTTAGGACGTTGATATGCAATGACTGCACCGTCAAGTTGCCCAAGCGACACCAGCCGATGGCTGTTACGCGCGGATCCCAGGCAAGAACGCAACCCACATCCCGCCCAATCGACCGAGGGGCGCTGAATTGAAATAAGTGTCCTTATACTGGACACAGAGCTTAACATCATCCGCATACATAAGTACTCGAGAGTATGTTAATACAGAAGGCAGGTCATTTATGGCTGCCCATATTATACACTTCCGAGAAAGCTGATCTTGCGGAAACCGTCAAATCCGTAGTAAGCCCGCAAGCTCGCACACGAGGTTGTCATGAATTGCAAAATATGCTCCAAGGTGAAATACGATAGGCTTCCCAAGAAACAAGAGCTTAGGCCGACACCGGTCTCATCGTTCACAGAGAATTTCTCCCACTCGAACAACATACCTATTACGGCCGGGACTGTACTGGCTTGGGACGATCTTGACTACGTCAAGCACATAGCAAACTTGTAACTAACCCCAAGGCTGCGTTACAGTTCACCACGCCGCACCGGCAATGGAGGAGTAATAAGCTTAAGATTAAGAATTACCTTTGTATAAAAATAAGCCATGTTATACAATACACGAAAACTCTCCGAACCACCCACTTTTCTTCCACCGCACGCGCGCCGTTCGGCCACGTGACTACCCCTCCTACACCCATCCATAACTCTCCTACCACTACCTCAATTGTGACCCAAAAACTTTCCCCTCCCACTAAGGTTCGATGCGACGGTTTTCTTTTCGACAAAAGAAATTGACCATCGGTGCATCGTCAGCACATATCCCCCCACCCATAAGTTTAAGTTAGCTAGTTCGATCCGCGGATGCTAGGTTCCGAGCGTTCTAGCGAAAGAAGTGCAAGACACTTACTCGGGAACCCGGCCGCGAGATAGACGTTGCTCCGCGCAGCAACTTACGATAAAGTACTATACGCCGTACGTTAAGCCAAACAAAGTAAAATGAGATATCCAATAAACAAACATTTAATCAAAATAAACCCACCGAGTAAGTCTATTTTTCGGGTGGGAACTACGACATCAATTCGCAACCGAGAATATCGCGGTACGGGCCCAATCCAATTCTCAAATTACTCTTGATCCTCTGATAGGTCCCACGAGTGTGGCAACGCCTCGTATCCCTTATCCTTCTCGACCCCACAAGTGTGACAGCGCCTCGTGCCCTTCACTATCCTCTCGATCCAACTCATACGGGCACGGTTACGCCTCATTCTCCTCCACTCTTGTTTCTAGCCTAGTTAGGGCCGACCCCGTTTCCTGTAGAGGTTCCTGCAAACTACAAATTTCTTGTAGTAGGATCCTGGAGAAGACTGAGCTTACCTCAGCCTGAAATAGGAGCTTTACAAGTGGCGCCCGAGCAGGGACCTGTAGGAAACTTTAGCAAGGGGTGTGGATTAAAAACCCACGGCCACTAAAATCTAAGGCATAGGCTGGACAGATCCATCTCACGATCCCCGCGTACCCTCGAACTCAAACTCCGAGCGCTATAAAACAGTACTGCGCCGCGCAAAACCTCTACGAAAACCCCACAACTCCAACGGTGCGAGTCGCGTTAACGACATAAATATACACGGAGTGTCGGTTCGCACAAGGGCCGATCCCTTTCATAATACGCGAGTGACGCCAAATACAGAAATACCCAACAAGGGAGTGAAAGAAAAGTAGAGGAAAAAAAAAACACAAAACCATACACTACCATGGATCCCAACACTGAGAAAACTTCAGGTGAGTACTACTCTGGGGAGTTTGTCTCTAATCCAGGGGTAGGCACCGGCTGGGTCCACAAGCGCCGACGAGAAGAGTTAGAAAGGTTCGCGGTCGAATTCGGGTTCAGCAGTGAGGGCACTGTAGAAGACATGCGGAGAAGCTTCGCCGCATTGTTTGAGGGGACCCTCGAACAAGAAGCCTGGGTTCGACTCGCCGAGCTCGAACGACAATATGCCAAGTCCCCAGCGCGATCCAAGTCACCTCAACCCAGTACTTCCACACAGGCGGAAGGGCGTACGGAGGAACCCAAGCTCTGGTTAAAAGTCCCCGAAAACCCAGAAAACCAAACCGGCGTTCCCTCCAGCGTCGGATAGTGGCAACAAGACCCCGTCTCCAGAACACGTACTCCAGCCGCGAGAAGAATCCGACCTACGAGCGAGGGACCCCAGGCGGGAAGCGAACCCGCAGGGGGATACCAATGTAGCCACGCCGCCCAAATGGCGGAACGCATACGGAAGTGGGGATCCAGTTCAACGGACAGGACGATCCGCTGTCATTCATCGACCTTCTCGAAGAGCGCGCGCTTTCATACGGGGTAGACATGAACCATTTACCTCGGCCATGGCGGAAATCCTCACCGACAGAGCCAGTCGCTGGTTCCGGACCAGCCGACTACAAGGCGTCCCATGGGTCGATTTCCGCAGGGAATTCTTGGCATTCTTCTTGCCACCGCGGTATTTTGAACAATTGGAGGACCAGATCCGAGACCGCAAGCAACGGTAGGCGAACCCTTCAAAGACTTCGTTATCGAGCTGCGGTTACTCATGCACCACGCCGGGTACGACACCACCAAGGAACTCTACAGGATCTACGACAACATTTTGCCGGCGTACCGTATGCGACGACGGCTACATGAGCACCCAAGCACGGTAGTCCGACGGACACCGTTCCAGGAACATCTACGGCCGACGGCGAATCAGGCACCCAAGGAAGGTGATCCAACGGACACCGTCCGGAGACCCTGGGACTCAACCGAAAGCAAGAGCACACGGCGTCCGGCTCAGGAAGTCGCGCATCGCATGGTAACCACCCCCATCGTGAATCCCGCATCGCCCCGCGGAATGGCCACGCTTCTCCGAACTGCACCAACCCTTCGATTCTGTTCTGCTGGGAATGCGGTAAGCGCGGTGTACGGACGATCGATTGTTGTCGCCGGGACACGTCGGGAAACGACACGCGTCCTCGACTGACACGGGAACAGTCGGGAACGACGCCTCCCAAACCCGGAACTAGCCAAACCCCTACACCTACACGATGGCCGGATAGTGGCGAGAGTGACCGAGTCGCGAGGACATGACGCGGATGGTCCGACGCATCGACACCGGGGCGTCCCGGAGCTCGTCGCACATCGCATGCGCGATCGGCCGACAATCGGACATCCGCCAAGCTCCGAGGCCGTGCAACCACTGGCCGACGCCTCGGTCGCGAATCACGCAATCCTCCGACTACATCGGTTAACAGACTGGGAAGTCCGGATAACCGCGTCCCAGTATTACGCGACGATCGGCCAAGTCATCGTGCGCCCGGAATTCTAGGCGCTACGGGACAACGATCAAATCGCGGCACCAACCTCCGACACGCGGAACAGTCGCCCCAGGCCAACGATGGTCACTCCAGTCAAGTGCAACCCGGAACGGAGATAAACCGAACCTACGGCGCAGCGCCCGAAAAATGGCGTAGAGGAAATAGAGGCCTCCACAGCAACGCGCCACACCACTTCCTAAGACCACAACGGGCGCAGATCCCGGCCAACAATAGCACACGCTATCTCCCCAACACAATCTCCCATGCCAACTGGACCAGTACCACCAAACCCCGGCAAGCATGCTCAACGATCCACCCGTGTCGCCCGAACACCCTCGAGGGGCGGAACCACCGAGCGCGTTCGACACGACCCTCCTGCCAGAAGACCCGAGTCGAACTTTCAGCTTAGAGATGGACGAACAACTTGAAGACGAGCCAGATCGTCACAGATCCAGGAATTCCTGGATGAGGAACTGCCTAAGTTCGAAAAGCTTCGAGGTACCACAGACCTAACGGAGCACACCATCGTCATGCGGGACAACCGGCCAATAAAACAGAGGTATTACCCCAAGAACCCCGCCATGAGGCGAATTATCGACGAGCAAGTCGACCAACTAATAGCCGAAGGACTCATCGAACCTTCTCGAAGCCCTCACAGCGCACCAATTGTTCTCGTGCGCAAAAAGAACGACAAATGGCGTATGTGCGTAGACTATCGCCAGCTCAACGAACGCTCCATCCCGGACGCCTATCCATTACCGAGGATCAATTACATCCTAGAACGCCTGAAGAATGCGCGTTTTATCACCACGCTAGACCTGAAGAATGGGTATTGGCAAATACCTATGGCCCTCGACAGTAGGGAGGCCACCGCTTTCACGGTGCCAGGAAGAGGTCTTTACTAATGAAGGTGATGCCCTTCGGATAACACTCCGCATCGGCAACGTTCCAACGGACGTTAGACACGGTCATCAGAGCAGATATGGAACCTTACGCATTCGCGTACTTAGACGATTGTCATCATCGGAAAGGATTACACGGAACACCTCCACAACGTAAAAGAGGTCTTCTCTCGACTTCTCAAGGCAAACCTGCGAATCAACGCAGAAAAGTGTACTTTCTTCCAACGACGCATCAAATATTTGGGACACATGATCAGTGAGGAAGGTATCCATACCGACCCCGACAAGGTAGCCGCCGTAAGAGACTTGAGACCGCCCACCAACTTGAAGGAACTCCGACAATGCATAGGGATGGCGTCATGGTACCGCAGGTTTGTTCCCAATTTCGCCACTGTGGTCCAACCAATGTCACAACTGATAAAGAAGGGACAAACATGGACATGGGAACAGGAACAACAAGACGCCTTCGGAAAGCTAAAAGAGTACTCACTACCGCCCCCGTACTCGCCTGCCCCGATTTCAACGTCAAATTCTCTTTACAAACGGACGCCAGTAACGTAGGCGTGGGCGCAGTCCTCACCCAGGAGATTGAAGGGAAAGAGCGCGTCATCGCGTACGTCAGCCGACGACTCAACAAGGCGGAAGAAAACTACTCTGCCAACGACAAAGAATGCCTAGCCGTCATATGGGCAATACGTAAACTACGATGTTATCTAGAGGGCTACCGCTTTGACGTGTTAACTGACCATCTCGCGCTGAAATGGTTGAATACCCTGGAAAGTCCATACGGTAGAGTGGCCCGTTGGGCACTCGAGTTACAACAATACCAATACGACGTGCATTATCGCGCCGGGAAACAAAACGTAGTGGCGGACGCATTATCCAGGCAGCCCTTGGAAACACTCGCACGAGTCGAAGAGGAACCCGACAGTTGTCCCTGGCTTAAACGAAGGATACAACAAGTCCACGACGAGCCCCAAAAATATCCGGACTACACCTACGAGAACGGTCAACTTTACCGAAATCTCGGCCACGGACCTGTCGGAACGGAGTCTTGGAAGCTCTGCGTCCCAAAAGATCGCCGGACGAGGGTACTCCACGAATGCCACGATCAACCAACAGCTGGTCACCTCGGCATACGGAAGACCATCGCCAGGGTTTCCCAACGGTATTATTGGCCCGGGTTCTATCGAGACGTAAGACGTTACATTCGCAACTGCGTAAGTTGTCAGAAGTTCAAGGCCATGCAACGCAAACCAGTGGGCAAGATGCTCACTCGCAAGGCGGAGGAGCCGTTTGTTACCTTGTGCGCAGATTTCGTCGGACCACTGCCACGGTCCAAACGAGGGAATACGATGCTGCTAGTATTTTTCGACACCTTCTCCAAGTGGGTCGAACTAATACCCCTCAAAAAGGCAACCACGGCTAACCTCGAACGAGCGTTCCGCGAACGAATCCTCAGCAGTTTTGGGGTACCGAAATTATTCGTCTGCGATAACGGCACCCAGTTCACCAGTCGCTCGTTCCGAACGTTCCTCCAAATCGCAGGCGTCAAACTGCAGCACACCGCTCCATATTGTCCCCAGGAAAATCCCACAGAAAGGGCGAACAGAACTGTGAAAACAATGATCGCCCAATTCATCGACGACCACCAGAACACGTGGGACGAACTGTTACCCGAAATGTCGTTGGCCATAAATTCTAGCGTCTCCGAGACCACCGGATTCAGCCCTGCGTTCCTTTTACACGGAAGAGAGCCTAGGCTGCCCGGCGCTCTATACGATGAAGTCACACCAGGAACAGGGAGCACCCCGGAGACGGCTACTGACAAAGCGTCGAGACTGAAAGAGATCTTTTCCATCGTCCGAAGTAACATCCAAAGGGCAAGTCAAGAGCAAGCGCGACACTACAATCTCCGTCGCAGGCAATGGCGCCCTACGATCGGCTCATTGGTCCTCGTACGACAGCACCACCTGTCAAATGCAGCCGAGGGTTTTGCAGCCAAACTGGCCCCAAAGTTTGACGACTATACGGGTAAAAGGTTTCCGTCGCCAAACATCGAAATGACAACACACAAGCAGCCGGAAGCACAAGGTAGCCAATATCAACGATCTTCCAGAGTTCGACCCCGAACTCGATAATCCAGCCGACGACACGGATGCCACGGCGACATCATACCGAGCTTGACGGGATCGACACCATTAATCGATGCCCGCCTTCGTCGATCAGTACGCCACTACCCCAGAACAAACCAGACCAAATCAACCGACTCCAAGGAAAAAAATCGAATTCAATAAAACGTGCGAACATGACCGCGAACATGACCGTGTTGATGAGGCCGGGATGTCGCCCCAAGATTTCGCTTGTACTTAGGACGTATTCCCGCCCGGTCTCTTAACGGGACCGGTACATTCGACATCTCGGCGACGCTAAGAGGAAGGCAGGGTGCCCGCAATGCCAAGTCAACGTAACGGCCTCCCAAGAAAATGAATAATTCGAGCGAACTCGAAAGCCACATAGAAATGCTGACGGAAGTACCGCTTCCTACCTCCTCACGCTCGCCGGCATTACCTCTCTGCTCCATTATAGGATATTATACCGCCGCCTTAAAATCCAAGGGAACAAATGCGTCCCAAGACGTAGAGGCTGCGCCCACCTTCCTACTGACGCCCGCCCGGCCGAGGTATCGACACGACCAGCGGTAAGGCCCCCATGAGCCACCGTCGCCCCCCCTAAAAAACGGCGACCCACCCCATACCTCGTCCACGGGAGTACGGATCAGGTGACGAGTGAAGAAAGCCAACTGGACTCAGCCAAAAAAATAATATATATATATAAAAAATATATGTCTATATATATATATATAAATAAAATAAATATATTGCAAAACACACAAAAAAACAACAAAAACAACATATATTTCTTATTTAATTCCTTTCCGCTTACACTTACGCATAAGTTTCCGTAACCCACACTTGCAGACACTATATTTCTGTAACTGTGCCGACCTGAGGCATCGAACCCTTTAAAAGCTTAAGTAATATCCGTATTGTAACTCAAACCAGAACCAGCACCGCTCCCCTCAACACCCAAAACTTGTAAGCCACACTGAATAATAGAGTTAAGACATATTTTTTAATCGTACGCCAAAAATTTAGCATTAAGCCAACCCACCATGGATCAGCAAGATCATCTATATCGATGACTCTACAGACTCTGAAGGATCAGAGTCTGGGGCACCCACGTTCGGGAGAACCAAAGCCCCGCCGCAGTCCAAGAACGGGGACCATCGTCCGCCCCACGACATCCCATAACCCAACTATGAACCGTCGTGGTCAACCGCCAGCACACCTATCCGCGACGAAGAGCAAGACGACGTCCCAATCTCCAACGGAGGCGCATACGCCAACATAAGACGGGACGCCCACCAAGAGCGGCCAAGCTGCAACGATGCGGCCGAGTCAAGCGGCGAATCGGACGACGAACTCTCGGACACAGAGAACTCCGAAGGCCCTCGGGATAGTCCGCTTTTCACGACGACCATCCAGATTTCGGCGCGAAAATCTGTGGTCGCCACCACTAATCCGCCGCCGAGACCCCCGGACCTACTACTCGCCGAGTCCCGAACCGCCATCATTCGAACCGATGTTCGAACCGATGTTCGGACACGCGTACCATCATTACGACCCCCGAGACTGTGATCAGCAGGACAAGACCCTGGAACACTACTACCCGGAGTACACGCCCACCTACGCTGACGACGAGGAGAACGAGGAGGAGGAGCCCTCCGCCCGCCGGCTCGTGGCCGATGAGGAGACGTTCCACTATACGGTCACACCGTATGGCCTGCGCGTCACACGGGTCCATCTCATGACCCGGTTGACCCTCCCCCCGAGGAGGTAGGGACGCCGATGCCAACGTCAACAACATCAGCAACGTCAGCAACAACGCCACTGACGTCGACGACCCCGAAAACGAGCGAAAGGGCAACGGAACGACGAAAACACCCTGACCCCCCAGCAACGGCGCACACCCAGCGCGAACCAGCGATGACTACGGCAAAACACGCCAAGGTACTCCGTACTGACCCGAGCCCGGCTCGGGGGTCGGTAAAAGAAGACCCTCCCATCGGTACCCCCGACTCCACGTCAGGAACCGAAAACGCCCCTCCAGTTCAACAAGCGGAGCTGACCGAACATATGGAGAGGTGGGAAACGGGGCAGAAGAGTGACTACGCTACCCCAACCCTACTGGGGCTAGAGCCGCAACCCATACTAGACACACCAGAAAGCCTCTCGCCCCCTTAGCGACCAGAGGGTTCGACGATATATCCATCGAGGAGCTACTGACGGTAACTGCCGGAGACCAACCCAAAGTGGACGACGAAGACCTCGAGGAGCTGCTAAGCTTCTTACGGGAAGACTTCCCGCTGGTCGACCAAAGGCCAGAAGATGACAGCTTGGTCGAAGAAATCGGAAGGGACGCCGGCTGGGTAGTCGCTCCGCCAGATTGGCAGGTCAACACCTCGGGCCGAGTAGTGCCTACTGGCTTGGTCGAGGAGGTGCAATACCGCATGAAACGGGCGGACAGGATGCGGTTGGTTCTGGAACCGGAAATACCAGGTCCACAAGCGATCACTCGCCGGACCGGTCTGCGTCCGCCTCCTCCCGGAGGAATAGGGGGTGTGTAACGAACCCCAAGGCTGCGTTACAGTTCACCACGCCGCTCCGGTAATGGAGGAGTAATAAGCTTAAGATTAAGAATTACCTTTGTAATAAGCTTAAGATTAAGAATTACCTTTGTATAAAAAGAAGCCATGTTATACAATACACGAAAACTCTCCGAACCACCCACTTTTCTTCCACAGCACGTGCGTCGTTCGGCCACGTGACTACCACTCCTACACCCATTCATAACTCTCCTACTACTACCTCCATTGTGACCCAAAATCTTTCCCCTCCCACTAAGGTTCGATGCGACGGTTTTCTTTTCGACAAAAGAAATTGACCATCGGTGCATCGTCAGCACATATCCCCCCACCCATAAGTTGAAGTTAGCTAGTTCGATCCGCGGATGCTAGGTTCCGAGCGTTCTAGCGAAAGAAGTGCAAGACACTTACTCGGGAACCCGGCCGCGAGATAGACGTTGCTCCGCGCAGCAACTTACGATAAATCACTATACGCCGTACGTTAAGCCAAACAAAGTAAAAAGAGATATCCAATAAATGAACATTTAATCAAAATAAACCCACCGAGTAAGTCTATTTCCGAGTGAGAACCACGACATCAATTCGCAACCGAGAATATCGCTGTACGGGCCAATCAAATTCTCAAATTACTCTTGATCCTCTGATAGGTCCCACGAGTATGACAACGCCTCGTATCCCTTATCCTTCTCGACCCCACGAGTGTGACAACGCCTCGTATTCCTTATCCTTCTCGACCCAATGAGTGTGACAACGCCTCGTATCCCTTATCCTTCTCGACCCCACGAGTGTGACAACGCCTCGTTCCCTTCACTATCTTCTCGATCCAACTCATACGGGCACGGTTACGCCTCATTCTCCTCCACTCTTGTTTCTAGCCTATTTAGGGCCGACCCCGTTTTCTGTAGAGGTTCCTGCAAACTACAAATTTCTTGTGGTTGGATCCTGAAGAAGACTGAGCTTACCTCAGCCTGAAATAGGAGCTTTACAAACTTGACTGAATACGGTCGTATCTTAGATACGGTCATCTGGTCTGACGAGCATGTGAGATGGCTCGGAGGGGGCCTAGCTGAGGCCACCGGACGGGTCGCAGGTTGCGGATAGCGAACGACCTACCTCTTGAGGTAGGCCAGCTGCGAATAAGCGGTCATCCTTAGGGAAGGCACCGAAATAAGCAGTCCCGGACAGCCAGCGGGTGTTCGCGAAGTAGCAACACTGACGATGCGCTTGTGGTGCCGCCTCATTTCAGTAGCTCACACACACCCCATCCCTACACATTACCTACCCACATCCCTACCCCCACACTCATCTCACACCGGGCCGGACTAAGTGTGTTATTCGACCCGTGCCGAGAGTCAGCCTGGCTGGGGGCCCGGTATAAAAACTAGCCCAGTCGTTAACGGAGGGCTCAGGGACTTGGCAGCCCCCTGTTCTAATGATGCCTTATCCGGGCAACGTGAATCTCTGCCCGGATGGACCGCCATTTCTTTGCAAATCGTGGGATCAAATATGGAATACAACGAAAACAAAACCAACAACAACAACGAGTCTGGCGCTCCCCAACTGCCAACTGGGTGCAATCCCATACAGGGAAAGGCATCGGCCCAAAGTCCTGGCCTGACCCGCGATATAGCTGGTAAAACCAGCGCGGCGGAAGACGCTAGGGCGAACCTGAAGGGGTCCCATCCCAGTTCTGGGGTGGGTGGCAAATCGCCGACCAAAGCTGATATCTTGGTAGAGTGGCTCTGCAACCCTGCGGCTGCTCTGCCTGCTGGTAAAGCTGCGGGGAGCGAGTTGCCATCGACTAGCGCCTAAGCCAAAGCTTTCACGTATGCCGAGAGGAGGAGTGCTGGCAACATACTCCGTCGGCAAAATGCAAGCACGATGTCCAGCCCGACCGACCAGTGGCGGAAAAAGGTCGAATGGGCATCAAAGGTGCTGCCCAACTTTGGCAAAGAGGCACCGAAGAGGGTTGCCCCGCCGAAGACGACAGCCCCGCAACCGAAAGGCAGCGCTCACAGGAGACTCCTGGACCGGCTCCAAAGCGCTCCAGAGTGCTGCCGAACGTGTCGTTCGCGCAAATCGCCAAAGAGAGGACGCTGATCGGCGTCGTGGATAAAGGCAGCGCGGACTCGAAGATCCCCAGGAACCAGTGGAAGTGGGTGGAAGCGGCACTGGCCGACCGCTGCTTCGATCTACTGGACAAGCAACCCGGCCCCCCTCCAGTCTGTAAAGACATGGGGTGGTACCAGGGCTGCATAAACATTATAGCCTGCGAAGACGAGCGCTCCGTCCAGCTCTATAAAGCAGCGGTAGCGCAAGTCGGAGAGGTATACCCAGGGGCGAAACTTGTCGCAGTCGACTGGAGCGAGGTGCCCAGTAGGCCCAGAGCGCGAGTTTGGGTGCCCGCCTCCATAAAGGAGCCTGAGCGCATCCTAAAAATGCTGCAGCGGTGCAACCCGGAGCTACCAACCTCCGATTGGAGGGTAGTTAAGGTGGAGGCGACTCAAGGCCCGATGCACCAGGTGGTTCTCGTCCTCAATAAGGAATCCTTAGCTCCAATTAAGGCCAAGAAAGGAGAACTCAACTTTGGCTTTAGTGCGGTGAGCATCAGGGTATACAAGTCGGATGCAGCGGCCGAGGCGCGTCCTGTCGACAACCCAGTCGAGCAGGACGTTGCCTTGGAGATCGAAGCACCCGATGACGACCCAGAGCCTGCCCACGACGGCTACTCTTCCGACACGGCTCTTATGCGAGAGTTCGAGGCGATGTGTCGCGATGACACCATCGAGGACGACTCGGACGCCGATAATACAGTGGTGGAGAACTCTGTCGATGTCTCTAAGGCTCCTTCAGATAAATCTCCACCAATAAAAAGCAGCATCCGCTGCCCTCATACTCCGCTTGGAAGCGAGCGGAGCAGACTTAGTCCTGATCAAAGAGCCTTGGGTAGTAGGAGACAAGGTTTGTGGATTAGCGACGAAGGAGCACAAGTTTATTGTAGCTCAGAAAGAAGGTAAAATACGTACCTGCATTCTTGCAAGGAAGCACTTAAATATCTTTCTGCTCCACAACTTTAGCAATGGTGACAACACAGCGGCAAGCCTTAAACTACAAGGTTCCCAAATAAGGCTGATGTCGTCCTACATGGCTCATGAGGAAAGCGATCCTCCCGGTGACCTAGTTCGCAAGCTCACCAAAGATAGCGAAAAGTCGGATATAGGCCTTGTAATAGGCTGCGACGCCAACGCCCACCACACCCAATGGGGGAGTTCGGACACAAATGTAAGGGGTGAGTCATTATTCAGCTTCATCCTTAACTCTAATCTTCTTATCTGTAATCGGGGCAATGATCATACGTTTATAATTAAGAATAGACAAGAGGTAATTGACCTAACTTTAGTGTCTCACAAACTGTCAGACTTAGTAACGAACTGGAAAGTTCTGGGGGACCACTACTTTTCGGACCACAGGTATATCGAGACCACACTATCTCTCGAGAACCCAAAACCCACTGTCTTTGCTAACCCTAGGAAAACCAACTGGGAAAAATATGTCACAATCATGGAGGGACTTCTTCCCTCCAAGGCACCAATCTGCCTGAACACAGAGCACGATCTAAATCATCTAGTGGACAGGTTTACTAAAGCATGCAGCACGGCCTTCACGGCAGCATGCCCATCAAACCAACACAAGGGGAAAAAGAAACCCCCTTGGTGGTCAAAACAAATAGATACCCTACGAAAAAGCTGCAGGTCCCTTTTCAACAGGGCCAAACGCGCTAACGAGGAGCAACACTGGGCAGATTATAAAAATAGTCTGGCCCTATACAAGAAAAAAATCAGACAGGCAAAAAGGGCCTCTTGACAAAGATTTTGTTCTGAAATCGAGGTAACGTCGGAAGCTTCAAGACTGCGCAAGATCCTCTCCAAAACGACCCCCCCGGTGGGATACCTAAAGAGAAGCGATGGTACGTGGACCAACTCCAGTGAGGAGTCCCTACACATTCTTCTCGATACTCATTTTCCAGGGTGCTCCATCAATGGACCGACTCACCTCCCTAATGAGGGTTCGATCACCTCAATGGACCATATTTTCTCAAAACAGAACATATGCTGGGCATTAAACAGCTTCCATCCGTTCAAATCCCCTGGTCCGGACCAGATCATTCCGGCACAATTACAAAAAGCCGGAGACACGGCCATCAACTGGCTGCGATGTATCTTTAAGAAGATACTGGTAGTGGGGAGAATACCACACGCTTGGCTTAAGGCAAAAATAGTCTTCATCACTAAAGCAGGTAAAGCCTCGCATTCCATACCAAAGGACTTTAGACCAATCAGTCTAACATCCTTCCTTCTCAAAACCTTTGAGAGACTCGTCGGGCTACACTTGAGAACTACTATAAATCCTCAATTGTTGTCAGGAGCACAGCATGCCTACCGGCTACACTTGAGAACTACTATAAATCCTCAATTGTTGTCAGGAGCACAGCATGCCTACCGGAAAGGAAAATCCACGGAAACGGCACTTCACGAAGTAACTTCGGGGATAGAGAAATCACTATACCTCAAAGAATACTGTCTAATCGCTTTTCTAGATATCGAGGGAGCTTTCAACAACGTCATACCCGGTGCCATTACGGAAGCGCTGACTGACCTTGGGGTGGATCGTCACTTGGTGATGCTCATTGATCAATTGCTCACATGCAGGACGGTAACATCATCGATGGGAACGTCCACTCAGTCAAGGTATGTCAGTAGAGGCACACCGCAAGGTGGTGTCCTATCCCCTATAATACTTTATGGAGTTACTGTATGGTGGCCGGCCTTATCAAAAAGGACGATCACCAGACAACTCGACAAAGTTCAGCGAACAGCCGCCCTTTGCATCAGTGGAGCTCTTCGTACCACTCCAAATGATGCGCTAGATGCCATTCTGTGCCTCCAAAGCCTTGCCCTCGCAGGAAAAGAAAGGGCACAAATGGCAGCAATACGACTGAGAGACTCTGACCAATGGGCACCACAGCACACAGGTCACTCCTCAATACTAAACGGTAGTTCCGTCCCTACTAAAACGGACTATTGTGTCCCAAGGGAATACACAGACACCCTTTCGATGCAATTATCCCATACAGAGACGAGTGGAGTGAGGGACCCCCAGGCCCAAAAGGGGCCCTAAACATCTTCACAGATGGATCAAAGCTGAACAATAGGGTCGCAGGAGGTATATACTCCGAACAGCTAAACATCAAGCACTCCTTTAGAATTCCTGATCACTGCAGTGTCTTCCAAGCGGAGGTCATTGCAATCAAGGAGGCCCTAAACTGCCTTCAGGAAACTACCGCCATGGTAACCCGCGTAAATATCTACAGTGATAGCCAAGCCGCAATCAAATCGCTTAATGCGATCTCCGCAAACTCGGCCACCGTTGCAGATTGCCGCAAATCTCTTCACGAGATGGCTCAGCAATTTGTTATCAGCCTTATATGGGTCTCGGGCCACCAGGACATCGAGGGCAACTGCATTGCAGACGAGCTGGCCAGACTTGGCACTACAATCCCCCTTCTCCTAGACAAGGAGGATACTCGTATGCCGATGGCCACATGTAGGCTCATAATAAAGGAGCAATATAAGCAACTAACAGACAACAAGTGGCAATCAGTACCACGTTGTCGTATAACTCGGCAAACATGGCCAACCATAGATAGGAAGCGCACCTCTGAGCTGTGCAGGCTCGGCAGACGAAGGTGCAGCGCAGTCATTCGCTCCCTAACGGGGCACTGGTTAATAGGTACCCATGCTAATAGACTGGGCGCCCCATACAATGATTTTTGCCGTAGCTGCAGAGATGAGGAAGAGGAGGAAACGGTGGAACACCTGTTCTGCTCTTGTCCAGCTCTCAGCAGAAGAAGGCTACAGCACTTGGGCTTGCCCTTCATTTCAGACATTTCGGTAATGTCCGCCATATGTCCCAGGAAGATAGCTAACTTCATAAAAGCTGCAGGCTGGGACAACTGTTGACCTTAGGTCTCGCAGTGCGAGAAGGAGCAGATTCCCCCGCGGTATCACAACGGGCCGGAAACGGCCTAAGTGTGCTGGGCTCCCAGTGAGTCTAGCAGCCGCTGCAACCTAACCTAACCTAACCTAGATACGGTCAGATCTTTTTCCGATATCCGACATGAGACAGTTACTAGAGGACGACTGCAGTCACATTAAACACATGTTGTCCGATATCGGTCTTCACCACCGGCTGGCAAGAAGTTTAGACTTCCTAGGGACGGCCCTTAAGGTCATGGCCAGAACGCCAGATGCGTCCAATTTAGAAAACATTACGTTCACCGACGTACAGCTAGTGCAAGCAAGCAATAGACAAATTTTGATAAATACAAAGTTCAGAACCAGTTAAATTCCTTTACTAGCACTGTCAATAAGATCCTCAGTATAGAGGAGAAAGAGATAATAAATTCGGAACATCTTTATGAAACCTTATTAGCCAGAATAGCCAAAATATAATTCTTTTAACAGAAATAGAAAGCCTCATGCTCCCGATCACCCAGGCAAAAGCCAATATAGTGAGCCCATCCGTTTTAGACCACGCTGACATAGAATCTGTTCTCGCTGACCAATTCACAGGGGTCACAATACGAAATCTGTTAGAAGTATCCAGAATAGAATTCTCCAATCAGATAATATAATCCATTTTATCATTGAGTACCCTAGAGATAGCTTAGCATGTAAAAAGGGCTCGATATTCCCGGTTGAGCACAGCGGAACGATACTACAATTAACAGGTAACACCATGGCTGAGTGCGGCAAGTATGCCAAGTATGGGCGCTTATAGCCTGCGTCTGCATCGGTGCCCACCCTGAACATCACAGGGCACCAGACGATTCTAAGCCTATCTTTCCTGCACCAGCTCATTAAAGAGAATCTGTGTTACATCAAAGAGGTCGAGTCGGCCACCATGGGCCGGCTCAATCCAGTCCTTGCTTTCGGGCTTGGCATAGCTCTATGCGGGGCTATTGGAAGCGTCGTGTTTCTCAGCGCCCACCTTAGAAAGAAGAGAAACGAGAGCCAGATCAACGCAATAATCGAGAAATTACGAGTGACGAGGACGACCGCTCTTTGAGAGGGGGAGTAGTTAACACTCCCCACCAGCTGCAGTATCGGCAGAATTTCAAAACGGAAGAATGCTGTTGCTGCACTCGAGGGGTGGGGGCAGCGACTATATTGTCGCACGAGCTTCTGCTTAGGAGCCGTTGGCCTGCAATCGAGTGGTCAGCGGATCATATTTCGCTGCTGATAAACATCCGCTGTGGAGCTGATGGTCTGCACGAGGCGCTGACGGTGCAGAGCGTCGACCCGCTGCTCGAGCAGCGCTGCCGTAGGTTAGGTTAGGTGATAGCGGCTGCCAGGCTCACTGGGAGCCCAGCACGACTAGGCCGTTTCCGGCCCATTGTAATACCGCAGGGAATTTCCCCCATTCTCGCATCGTGAGACCTAAATGTCAACAGTTATCTCAGCCTGCAGCTCTTATGAAGTAAGCTATCTTTCTGGGACATATGGTGGACATTACCGAAATGTCTGCTATGAAGGGCGAGCCCAAGTGCTGTAGCCTTCTTCTGCTGAGAGCTGGGCATGAGTTCCACCGTTTCCTCCTCTTCCTCGTCTCTACAGCTTCGGCAAAAATCGTTGTATGGGGCGCCCAGTCTATTAGCGTGGGTACCTATTAGCCAGTGTCCCGTTAGGAAGCGTATGACTGCGCTGCATCTTCGTCTGCCGAGCTTGCATAGCTCAGAGGTGCGCTTCCTATATATGGTTGGCCATGTTTGCCGAGTTATTCGACAACGTGGTACTGATTGCCATTTGTTGTCTATTAGTTGCTTATATTGCTCCTTTATTATGAGCCTACATGTGGCCATCGGCATACGAGTATCCTCCTTGTCTAGGATAAGGGGGATTGTAGTGCCAAGTCTGGCCAGCTCGTCTGCAATGCAGTTGCCCTCGATGTCCTAGTGGCCCGAGACCCATATAAGGCTGATAACAAATTGCTGAGCCATCTCGTGAAGAGATTTGCGGCAATCTGCAACGGTGGCCGAGTTTGCGGAGATCGCATTAAGCGATTTGATATCTGCTTGGCTATCACTGTAGATGTTTACACAGGTTACCATGGCAGTAGTTTAATGAAGGCAGTTTAGGGCTTCCTTGATTGCAATGACCTCCACTTGGAAGACGCTGCAGTGCTCAGGGAGCCTAAAGGAGTGCCTAATGTTTAGCTGTTCGGAGAATATTATTATTATTATATTATATAATTGCATCGAAAGGGGTGTCTGTGTATTCCCTTGGGATACAGTAGTCCGTTTTAGTGACCTATTCTTGGGTACGTACTTGGGTTCATGCCCCATTTCAAGCCAATAGCTTTTATGCAAGTGTAGAGGGCTATCGTGGCCTTTTTCACTCTGTCTTTGATGTTCAGGTTCCAATTTAGCTTCCTGTCAATTACCAACCCTAAGTAACTGGCACTGTCGCTAAAGGAGAGCCTGCATCCATTTAATATGGCGGGGTTCAGAGACGGAATCTTGTATATACTTGTGAATAGCACAAGTTCTGTCTTTGAGGGATTAACTCTTAGACCCCAGCGATTCTGTCCATCTTGACAGTCTCGCGAGCTTTGCGGTCATTAAGTCGCAGAGTAATTGAGGGTATTTACCCGAGAAGATAATTGCCACGTCGTTCGCGTATGCCACGACTTTGCAGTCCTCCCCCTTTCCCTTTCCGGTAGGCATGCTGTGCGCCTGACAACAATTGAGAACTTATAGTGAACTTATAGTTGTTCTCAATTGTAACCCGACGAGTCTCTCAAAAGTTTTGAAAAGGAAAGATGATAGACTGATTGGTCTAAAGTCCTTTGGTGTTGAGTGCGAGGCTTTACCTGCTGTGGGGATGAAGACTATTATAGCCTTAAGCCAAGCTTGTGGTATTCTCCCCACTACCAGTATCTTCTTAAAGATACATTGCAGCCAGTTGACGGCCGTGTCTCCGGCTTTTTGTAATTGGGCCGGAATGATCTGGTCCGGACCAGGGGATTTGAACGGTTTTACCTTCTTTCAGAGCTACAATAAGCTTGTGCTCCTTCGTCGCTAATCCACAGACCTTGTCTCCTACTACTCCTACTACCAAAGGCTCTCTTGCGACAGAGAGAGGGAATGAGTAAGCACTTGGCAGGCCTTGCGTAGCCAATGAAGTGTAATTTGTTTCTTCTGGCCATAATATTGATCCGACCTGATCCAGATTCGGCAATCTGGTAGATATGGTAATTTTCAATAATTCTGTGTTTTTGATTTTCTTATATCCTAAAAATTGTGGATTCCACAGATTTTCGTCCTTTGTGGGGGCGGAAAGGGGCGTGGCAAAATTTTGAAATAAACTAGCTCCTTGAAATAAACTTGTGCTGAATTGATATCACAGAAGCTTGGATAGAAAGCTTGGTTGCTCTAGCTCTTATAGTTTCTGAGAACTAGGCGTCAAAAAAGACGAATTGGCAAAGCAGACAGGGCCGCGTATGAGAGAGAGCGAGAGCAAACGTTGACTTTGGAAATGGTTTTCTTCATTGTAGCTATATTAATGATCCGATCTGATCCAGATTCAACACTTAGAAATGGTAGAAATGGTCATTCTCTATGATTCTGCGTTTTTAGTTTTCTCGTATCTTCAAAATTGTGTATGCCACAGACTTTCGTTCTTTGTGCGGGCGGAAGGGGGCAGGTCGAAATTATGAAATACACTTGGAGTAGTGTGATAACACAGGAGACTGGATACAAAACTTGGCCCCATCTGCTTTTTCCATTCGAATTTTTTGACGCCTAGTTCTCAGAGATTATAAGAGCTAGAGTAACCAAACTTTCTATCCAAACTCCTGTGATATCAATTCAGCACAAGTTTATTTCAAGGAGCTAGTTTATTTCATAATTTTGCCAAGCCCCTTTCCGCCCCCACAAAGGACGAAAATCTGTGGAATCCACAATTTTTAGGATAAAAGAAAACCAAAAACACAGAATCATGGGAAATTACCATATCTACCAGATATTATGGCCAGAAGAAACAAATTACATTTCAGTGGCTTCGCAAGGCCTGCCAAGCGCTTACTCATTCCCTCTCTCTGTCGCAAACACTTGTACGTCTCAAATATGTAGTTATACATGTACATGTAGAAATGTAGAAGCAGATGTAAAAAGCATATGCAAGCAAAATTGGAATGTATAAAAGTTCCAAAAATGGTTTGACTTCATTTTTTAAAATATTATTTTTTGCGCAAAATGTAATTCGTTCGTGACATTTTCGATCTACATAAATCACTGTGCAACATTGTTTATATGAATGAAAAGCTTTTTGTCAAACACCTCCCCGCTCAAAAGATATTTGATTTTAATTATATTTTTTATTATACGATTTTTATTCTAAGAATCGGATAAAAGTTTAATATTTAATTTTTATAAAAAATGCAGGTATAAGTTTTGTAAATTATTTTTATTTTCAAAATTGCAAAGTGAACTTTATTTTAAAAATTAAAAATAAGAGTTATAAAATCATTTTTTTGTTTTAAATTGGTAATAAAAGTTTTAAGAGACCTTGTCAGAAACATTTTTTTTAGCTCATAACTCTTTATCTCTGATAGCAAAACACTATTCAGTAATCTTAAATAAAATAAAATAGTTTAATTAAATTTTTAACATACATAATGTTGGATCTTATTACAAATTAAAACTACAAACAGATTTGTGTTAGACAACCTTGCATACTTATTATTCCTTCAGGATATGAATAATTTTTTTTAAGAACATTTTTTTTTCGGGGTAGTCTAATATCAAGTTTTGAATTATATCCATTAGCTTGCTGTTCATATCGGATTGTTTTTGGGAGAGCTGATCCACTGTCATCTCCGAACGAACGATTTTTTGGTGTGACCTTATCATTTTTAGCCTTCGATAAGCCTTAGCACGAGTCTGTTTCCGAATAATTTGTTCAAGATTGGCATGCTTAGACAAATAAGCATTTTCTATTTGATTTCTGATCTTGACATCATCTTCGCTAATATTATTCAGATCTGATTGAATTCTTCTTAACATGTAAATCATGCGTTCGATCCTATCGACATCTTCTTTTAAACGATTTTCTGATAGAAATGCTATTTCATTATGTATTAGCACAGTTCTATTATGAACTTCATCAAGTCGTGCTTGAGTTTGAGAGGCGGTTTGAAGTTTTAATATTTTTGCTCTTACATGTTCTTTAATAGTTGCGTTAACAAAAATTTGCTCACGGTGCATAACACAATGTTCTAAGTCTTGAACCAGTCTTTCCTGTGCTCGTTTGAGTTGGCTATATCTTATATTCATACGATGTATTTCAGTTTTCATGGATCCTATTTCACTATTTAATGAGCGCTCTGCCTTTGACCATCGAATTGTTTCTTCAAGTAATTTATATTTTGATTCCCAAGATAATGCTTCTCTATGGTTATCTATCACCAAGTCTTTGTGAAGTTCAATTTCATTTTGCAATTCAGAGATCACTCCCTCCAGCTTTAAAATTCCAAGCTCGGCATCCTAATAATAAGTAAACGATACAATTTTATTAATATTTTAGTAAATTTGGGTGCATAGGCATACCTTTAGTTTTTGGCTGAGCTCAGTCTGCTCGTGTTCAAACTCAGTCTCTTCTAAATCATGGTGTATTCTCTTCTTGTACATTTTTTCGTTAAGCAATTCTAATTTCGATGTATATTTCTGTATATACATATACAAGTCTTTGGTTTTGTTTTCAGATATTTCTAGTTCCTGATCAATTTTAAGAGACTTCTGTTTTATAATAGACAACTCTGCAAAATAAAAATATTATTTTTATAAAGTTAATAATTCAGAAAAGCGACTTGAGTGCACCGAAATGTATATACTTTTTTTCATTTGGCCGACTAATAAATGTGTAATACAGTGCTCTATTTACATTTAGTCAATATCAAATCACACTGGAGATACATGCCTTTTTTGTTGTTAATTTTGAGGAACGCAACCAATATTTGGCTTAACCCCTTATTTATACTGAGAACGCGCAATTCCAAAAACCATGGCGAATGATAAATAAATTCCAAGTTCATAAATCGGACCTCGTATTCAGATTCCCCGTCGTTATGCAACATTTAAGATTTTGTATTATTTGTATTTATAGTGAAATGTATGCAGATAGTTAAAATTTTTGGCAATTGGCCCCTTCTATAGTGGTCAAACGGCCTGTGTATCTTATATAATCCTAATTTTCGTCAACCAAAAAAGATTATTTTTCCTTTTACTTTTACTTTAGGACATTGATATGCAATGACTGCACCTCCAAGTGGCCCAAGCGACACCAGCCGGGCGACTCGTTAACCGAACCGATCGCGGACATGCAGGAAAGATAGGTGTTAGACTAGTGTTCGAGGAAAAGTAGAACTAATCTAACTAAAGAATTAATTACTAATTACGGGAAAGATATAAGAGTATCAGAATTTTAAGACAAGAAAGAGAGTTAGTGGTATATATAATATGGTAGATTGAATTATAATCCGAGCACAGGACCCTAAATGGTTCATGCAAGGAATAATTCGATCTACAAAGCGGAAGAAACAACGGTGTATAATTCCTAGTGCTTCTAATAGGAATCGTGAAGTTTATGTGGCTCAACAAGTCAGGGCTATCTACGTCACCCTTGATCAAGTTGTGCACAAAAATCACACCAAGCATTTTCCTACGACTAGCTAAGGTTGAAAGGTTTATTAAAAGCTATCTATTAGAGTAAGACGGCAGTCTCACACCTGCATCCCAGCTGAGGCCGCGAAGAGCAAAAAGTTTTTCCGAACTTATTCTATACGGTCCTGGTGTACGTTTTACTGAGGGCACCATATACAAGAGCCGTATTCTAAAATCTGACGAACCAGAGAGGTGTAGAGAGTCTTTGTTATATAGGGGTCGTCAAATTCCTTTGATCACCTCTTTATAAACCCAAGCACGCCCATGGCCTTATTAACCATGGTAGAAATGTTTTCTGAAAACTTTAACTTGGGATCTAATAGAACACCAAGATCATCAACCCGGGTAATTCTCTCAAGACAACCACCACAAAGGGTGTAAGGAACCAGAAAGGCGCTGGAGCGATGAAAAGTCATTACTTTACATTTTGAAGCATTAAGGTTTAATAAATTTGCACAACACCAAGACTGAAATCTATCGAGATCGGATTGCAACCTGGATTGAAAAGAAATGTCCTTATACTGGACACAAAGCTTAACATCATCCGCATACACAAGAACTCGAGAGTATGTTAATACAGAAGGCAGGTCATTTATAAAGAGTGTAAGGGGTAAGTAAGTAAGGGGCATCGATGGCTGTCCTGTGGTACACCCGAAGTCACAATTACTGGTGAGGACAGGGAGTTTTTGAAAAGGACTCTTTGAGACCTAGAAAAAAGGTAGCTAGAGATTCATCTCAGGAGATTGGGCGGGAACCCTAGAAGGTCGAGCTTTTGTGCTAGGAGGGAATGGTTTACAGAGTCGAACGCTTTCCTAAAATCGGTGTAAACAACATCCGCCTGCAAGTTACCTTGAAAGGCTTTTATTATAAAGGAGGTAAACTCCAATAAATTAGTAGTGGTTGATCTCCGCATTATAAATCCATCTTGAGATGGAGATATAAGTGATCTGCATAGGTTCTGCAGGTGCAGAGTTAAAATTTTCTCAAACACTTTAGGAATAGCGGATAACTTAGATATACCTCTATAGTTTATTGCTTCAGACTTGCTACCTTTCTTATGGAGAGGAATTATAAATGACTCCTTCTATATCGGGGGAAAGCGTAAAGAAGTTATGGACAGGTTGAATAGTTTAAGCAACGGCCCACACACAGACTCGGCACAGTACCTGAGTACACAGCCGGGAATTCTGTCCGGACCCGGTGAAAACACTGGCTTCTCTATTAGTAGATCATGAGTTAATGAGCTTTCATTTAACAAGGGACTGAAAATGCCGTTCGACCTCGGTAAACCGTATGGATACGGCTGACCAGAGTAAACGTCCTGTGAATAGGTAGTTTGGAAAATATGGGCAAAAAGATCGGCAATTGCCAGATCATTATCTGCCGACGTATTTAGGACGGATAGCGAGGATGGGTGTGCGGACGTTCTGCGCTTACTGTTTGCAAAGCTGTAGAACTGTTAAGGGTCCTTAGAAAAACGTATCCTGCACAGAAATAGGGAGTTCTGATAGCATTGAGCGTTAAGAACTGAAAAGTTTGACCGAGCCATTACATAATAAGTGAGAAGAGGGAGAGCCAACTTCTTGAAATTTTTTATATCGTCTTGATTTTAAGTTTTTTAGACTGGATAGCTCCTTGGTAAGCCAATAGGTTTTTCTCGATCTAATAGGACAGGAAAGTGGGACACCAGAGTCAAAAATTGAGTCCAGTTCATCATAGAAAATGTTTGTGCCTATTGTAACATCACTGCACAAATATAAAGCGGACCAATCAAAATCCCTAATGAGGTTATTAAGCTTCGTAAGACAGGTCAATCAAGCCGTCAACAAAGTCATGTCGTGACATGGGCACTAGGCTATTAGACTCGTTTACCGATGACCAAATCATTCCTGGCAAGTTGAAGTCACTAAGAACTATCATATGATCTTTGTCTGATAGCGAGGAAGAAAATGCGGTTAAGGCGGACAAATGCTGCTCGTAAATTGCGATATCCGAAGAAGGTGGAATATACGAACAAGTTATCAAAGCTGAGAAAGCGGGAAAAATCAGTTTTACACACAGGAATTCCAGTTCCTGCTGAATCTGGACTGTGGAAAGTTCCGGCGTGAAGTTTGAGTCCACAGCAATTAGAACCCCACCTGCACGTCGAGACGAACGGTCCTTTCTATAAGTTGTGTACCGACCTGCCAAAACTTCGGAACTAAGAATGTCCGGCTTTAGCCAGGTCTCGGTAAACACAATAACGTGGGATGCAAATCCGACACTATCCTGAAAAAGAATGCTGAGCTTACTACGCAAGCCTCGAACATTCTGATAGGTCACCAAAAGAGAGTTAGTTAGTTTTTTGGACGGGAGGTAGAGCGGGAAGACGACGAAGGAGCACTGGTCTGATTTGTTGGCAGAGTTATTGGGGGCCTGGTCTTCTTCTTTGCCTTAAACTCCTTCACCACCAAATGCTCCGGCCAAAATTTGGCAGAACAGATGGTGTCAAAATGAGTTTGAGAGACACTTATTTTAAAGGAAGATATCTCCCTGGCGTAAGAAAAGTTAAACTTTTCCACCTTAAAATCAACGGCTTTTATTTTGCTTTGATTATAAGCAGTCACATCTTTAATTGTGGAGTCAGGGGCTAGCCGTGAGACAAAAACTTGTGTCTTTGGTGGGATCCCCACCAATCTTGGCAGCACAGGCCTATCACCTGTGATGGTAATACCCGGTGGTCCGGGACGTATATTCACTGGTGGCGTCGGAATTGAGGGGACAGCTAATGAGTTTGAGGACATTACGGAGACGGACGTTACAGACGATTTTGGCTGCATGCTCTCCGAGGTGATCAATTCGGCTACCGAATTTTCATCACCACCAGCGGTCGTTGCGTTTGGAGTAGCGAACGAAATCAACTGCTGCACTATTGGGGTGGCCGGAGTCAGCTTATCAGCATCGGCCACTAAACTGAGACTCCACGGCTAGGAGCCGATGGTACTGCTCTTTGAAGCCCACGGTCAGCTCCCTTAAGCCCTTCCAGGTCTGCCTCATAAATGCTGCCATTTCCTTCTCAACCGGACGGCATGCCTCACAGCTATAATGCGGGCCATTCCTTTTGCAGATGGCATCACCCACGAGACCGGAAAACCCAGCGCATTTAGCGTGCACTATGTTATCGCAGAGCCAGCAGGGGATACTCGGCTGGTCATGAGTGATCTAATTCTTGCATGTTTTTTAGGCACAGACAACAGAATATTCAATTTAAAAAAAAATAAATAAATAAATAAAATATATGAGAACAAAAATAAAATTTCAAAACAAATAAATATCAGACCAGTGTGCCGGATAAACGATAAAAGAGCAATAAGAATGAGAGGAGAGCGGTTACAGCAGGTAAAATTGAGAGAGAGAGCGCTACTGCAGAGAAAATATCGAGAGCGAGAGATGCAGAACAGTTATTCGAGTATGGATAATAGGGAGAGAGTTATAAAGCAACAAAACTAATAGGTGAGAGCGGCTAAATATCATGTGTGTACTTACGAAAAGCACAAACAAAAACATACTAATAACTGATGCAAAAAGTAATTATAATGATATTTTAATTAATTTATTTTATTATTAATTATTTTTTTTTTATTTTTCAGTCCTCCAGGTACTGTGACGAGTCTCTGTGTGGGCCGTTGCTTAAACTAATCAACCTGTCCATAAATTCTTCATGCTTTCCCCCGATATGGAAAGAGTCCTTTATAATTCCTCTCCATAAGAAAGGCAGCAAGTCTGACGCAATGAATTATAGAGGTATATCTAAGTTATCCGCTATTCCTAAAGTGTTTGAGAAAATTTTAACTCCGCACCTGCAGCACCTATGCTGCAAAAACGCCAAAAACTGCCTGTCCTCTCCAGTTATGGTAACTTCGGGTGTACCTCAGGGCAGCCATCGAGGCCCCTTACTCTTTACACTCTTTATAAATTACCTACCTTCTGTATTAACATACTCTCGAGTTCTTATGTATGCGGTTGATGTTAAGCTCTGTGTCCAGTACAAGGATATTTCTTTTCAATCCACGTTTCAATCCGATCTTGATAGATTTCAGTCATGGTTCCTTACACCCCTTGTGGTGGTTCTCTTGAGAGATCCCAAGGTAAAGTTTTCAGAACGCATTTCTACCATGGTTAATAAGGCCATGGGCGTACTTGGGTTTATAAAGTTTCTTTATATAACAAAGACTCTCTACACCTCTCTGGTTCGTCCGATTTTAGAACATGGGTCTTGCGTATGGTGCCCTCAGTACAACGTACACCAGGACAGTATAGAATCTGTTCAGAAAAACTTTTTTTGCTCTGGGCGTCCTCAACTGGGATGCAGGAGTGAGATTGCCGTCTTACCCTAATAGATTGCTTTTAATAAACCTTTCAACCTTAGCTAATGGTAGGAAAATGCTTGGTGTGATTTTTGTGCACAACTTGATCAAGGGTGACGTAGATAGCCCTGACGTGCTGAGCCGCATATACCTCACAATCCTATTAGGAACACTTGAAACTATAGACCGTTGTTCCTTCCGCTTTGTGGATTGAATTATTCCTTGCACGCACCGTTTAAGGTCTTATGCTTGGATTACAATTCTCTATACAATATCATATACATATACTACTAGCTTCCTTCCTAGTCTTAAATTACTGATACTCTCATATCTCTCTCGTAATTAGAAATTGCTTAGTTTTTTATTTAGATTAGTTCTACTTTTCCCCGAACACTAGTCTAACACCTATCTTTCCTGCATGTCCGCGATCGGTTCGGTAAACGAGTCGCGTGTTATGCGGCAGCGCCCCTCGGTCGATTGGGCGGGAGGAGGGCTGCGTTCCTGCCTGGGATCCGCCCGTAACAGCCATCTGCACCACGCACCAAATACACCACGGGGCCAGTTCAAGCACGTTTCCCCCCGACCGGGGCGAGTCTTGCTCCATGCACGCGTCCGTACGATCCCTCTCTGTAGTCCCCCAAATACAAATTGTCCTGTATAGGGATCGGGCCTTGGACAGACTGAGAGGCTGTACCCCGGCCTGATACAGGAATTTCCTTAAAGATGGCGCCCGAGCAGACCCCTTGAGAGTGGATCGAGCGAAAATTAGTGCGGGAAAGTGTAAAAAGAAATGAATTAACGAGTGGCAGGCAACAAGCGCCCCGCAAAGCTAAGCATCTGACAGTCAGGCAGTAGAAGCGGGCGCCGAGGCGCAAACCGACAGCGGTGCATCGATGCGATCAAACAGAGAGAGGGCGACCGCCGCGACACGAGGAATAATAGCCGCTCTATCGCGGTGCTCGGCATCCCTAACGCAGGCAGCGGTGACAGCGCGATACTACGACACGATGACGCGGCGACGCGACGACACTGCGACAAAGTGCCAAGGCGGCAGCAGAGGAGAGAGAGGGCCTCGCTCCGGCCGCAGAGCCCTCTGCTCCAAAAACTTGGTAAGAAGAATATAAGAAGTAGCCCAAGCCTAGGAGAAGCAATCAAGTCCGAGCCTTCAACCGGGAAGCATCAAGCGAACAAGCGAAAACAATACTAAAACATATCCGTAACAAGGATCCCTGAAAACGGTATCGCGCCGCGTATACCTGCACCGAAAACACATCCTTTTAAGGATCCCTTAATCCAGTGCTGCGCCGCGTGTCCTGTCACACCACGTGCCACGTATCTCCATAAAGGTTCACCGATCCTTCAGTGCCTTACCCCATGCTAAGGGCGAACGCAGTGAACCCGCAATACGATGGGCACCCGTTGGTTGAACTCCCTTAGGAAGGACGAACTACAGAGCTTGGCCAAGGAGTTCGGACTCGGAGAAACCGGTTTTATAAAAACCAGTTTTATAGAAACCAACTTTTATTGGACGCAGCGGACACTTCGAGGAAGTACAGGCGAGACTAGAAGAACTGAACTCCCACTTCGGGAACACTCCGAGTCCCAGGGAGCATCGAAGCCCAGCCCAGCTTCACCAGGGCTTGAGAGTCGAGCAAAAAGGAAGGAAGACATGGACGAGCAGAAACTCCAACAGATAGTGCCGGAACTGAACATCACCGCCCAGAATCCCGTGGCCAATACACCGGCCACAGAAGATAACCAACCACATCAAGGAGCCCATCGACAATACCGGATCTGCACATTACGAGCCGAGTATTCAGCATCGGACCAAGGAACAACACGGCCACAGCGTCACCTGGCTACGACAATCACGCATCGCGTACCATTTCAGGGTAGTCTCTAGGGGCCATACCCGAGCCAAGCCACGCGCACAGACGTCCCGTGCTCAGTAGCATCGGACCCCGGACAGCTGTGACGGATACGTCATCGAACGTGGATCCCGACCAAGCACGTGGTCTCCCGGTCCAATGAGCATCCCGCCCAAGGGGTTGGAGAGATCTCATACTCCCCCCTGGCAGACAAGCTCAGGAAGTGGGGGCTAACCTTCGATAGACACAGAACCACTGGCATTCATCGAGCGACAGGAGGGGCGAGTGGAATCCTAGGCGGGATCCCAGACCAGCTGCCTAGGACTATCTCGGGACTCCTGAAAGGCAAAGCGGAAGGATAGACCTTCCAGATGCTGGGGCACAGCTGAACAGATTTCCGCAAGGAATTGCTGGACTTCTTCTTACCGCCCAGATACTTCCAACGGCTGGATATTTCACATACTACATGTTTGAGTTACGGCTGATGCAGCGCACCAGGTGCACTCGGGAGCTGGAACTAGACCGAATCTACAAGAGTCAAATGAAGTACAAAATGTACACACGTAGACAGGACTTCAATTCCCTCACAGAACTCTCCCAGCTCATCTCAGCTTACGAGACTGCACGAGACCGCGATTCCCCTCGCAGCAACGGAGCCGGACAAACCCACCGACCCTGCATCTCGAGGCACCACAAACGAGATCAGAGGGACATCAAATGGAATTGCGCGAGTGATCACTCAGGAGGAGGAGAGGCCAATCGATGTGGGGGCAAGCATGCCGGAACTGTAGAGAAGTAGGACATTTCAGCCAAGCATGCACCAATCGAAAGTAGCTTTTCTGTTGGCGCCTTCTTAGCGACTCTCGACACTGGAGCAACCCAGTCGTTCGTCGGCCAAAGGGTGTCCGAAGAGCTGGAAACCACCGAGAATCGACGAGAGGTGAGGACCACTATCAACATAGCGGATGGAATGCGGAAGGACATAACCCAGGCGATAACGACAAGGGTGCGTCTTGACCAACAGGAGACCCAGGTATCGCTTCTAGTTTTGCCAACAGTTTTGGACGACGTCATTCTCGACTTCCTTTGTGGTATCCGAGCGAGGATCCACTTTTAAAGGGCGTACCTACAACTAAAGTTGCACCAGAACCCTCCCGTTTTTTCACCAACAACAGTCGCATCGCCACAGCCGCGGACAGTAACGTTCCCCTCGTCACAAAAAGTTGTCCCGCGTCTGTCCCAACTCCTCCGACGACGACCACGGCCCCCGATCCTCGGCAGAGGATTCTGTAAACCTTAGCGTATCAGCAGAACAACCAGGACACCTTGCCGTCGACGAGCACACACGCCTTGTTGACCAAGAAGTCTCTCACTCAGCTACGACACAGGTCAGGAACCTTGGCGTCGACGAGCACACACGAGCACAGAAGACGGGAGAGATTCGTACATGCGTGGACTATCGACAGCTAAATGCTCGGTCCGTGCCCGACGCATAACCACTACCACGCATCACAAACATCCTGGAGAGGCTCCGAAACGCATATTACATTTCAACGTTGGATCTGAAGAACGGATACTGGCAAATCCCGGTAGCCGAGGGCAGCAGAGAAGCCACCGCATTCACCGTTCCTGGCAGAGACCTTTTCCATTGGAAGGTCATGCCATTTGGCTTCCACTCAGCACCAGCGACCTTTCCACTGCCCTTGGACAGCGTCATCGGACCCGACATGGAGCCATACGCCTTTGCATATTTCGGCGCCATCATTGTCATCGGAGCAAGCCTAGAGGAGCACATCAAGAACTTGCGAGAGGTTTGCCGGAGGTTACGGGAGGCCAATCTTAGGCTGAAACGGAACAAATGCTGTTTCTTCAGGAAGAGCCTGGTATACCTCGGACACGTTATCAGCTAACAAGGCATTCACACCGACCCCGAGAAAGTCATCGCAATCCAAAAGCTGACACCACTCACCACGTTAAAAGAGTTGTATTGGAATGGCTTCATGGTATCGACGTATCGTCCCTAACTTCGCCACCATAGTGCAGCTAATGACCACCATCCTGGAAAAGACCAAAAGTGGATTCAGACCGAGGAGCATCAGCAGGCCTTCGAAACGCTGAAGGAAAAATTGACTCAAGCACCAGTGCTAGCATGCCCGGATTTCAACGAGAGATTCGTTCTGCAAACAGACGCCAGCGCGTACGGAGCGGGTCATCTCCTACGGCAGCCGACGGTTACTCAAGGCCGAAGAAAATACTCCGCCACCGAGAAGGAGTGTCTGGCCATAGTCTGGGCCATCCGAAACTTCGGTGTTTCTTGGAGGGCTACCATTTTGATGTAATCACGGATCACCTCGCATTAAAATGGCTGAACTCCATAGACAATTCCACCGGACGCATTGCTCGCTGGGCATTGGAACTTGAGAAATATCAGTTCGATATCCACTATCGGCGAGGAAGCCAGAATGTCGTGGCCGACACCCTCTCACGACAACCAGTGGAGTCATTACAAAGCGCCGAAGAAAAAGAAATCACCTGTAGGATTCAGAAACAACCAGAGAAGCTCTCGAACTTACTCGTAGAAAGTGGTAGGATCCACAAGCAGGTCAGCAATAGATCAGTCGAGGAGGACCCCATCCAGTTGAAATTATGTGTAGCCAACGATCATTTACACTGAGTACTAGAGGAATGCCACGATCATCCGACAGCGAGTCACCTGGGAATCAGGAAGACGACCACACGGATTACCCAGCGGTACTACTGGCCTGCACTCTATCGAGATGTCGCCCGTTACGTCCAACGATGCGTCAGTTGCTAACGATTCAAGGTGAGCCAAGTCAAACCAGCTGGACAAATGCAGACACGTCAGGCTCAAGGACCAGTTGACATCCATTGCGCCGACTTCGTGGGCGAAGCCCTTAGCAAATGGGTAGAGTTGGTCCACCTACGCAAAGCTACCAACGCTCTGTTGGAAAAGGCATTTCAAGAAAGAGTTCTATGTCGATGTGGAGAGGCTTATTTGCGGCAATGGTGCCCAATTCACGAGCCGCTCGTTTCGAAACTTCTGCAAGCTGGCCGGTATAGAACTGGAACACACGGCTCCCTATACCCCACAGCAGAATCCGACTGAGCGGGCTAACCGGACAATCAAAACGATACATCGATGGAGACCAGCGGACGTGGGACGATCTACTTCCCGAACTCAGCTTGGCGATCAACAGCAGCGCTTCTGACACGACGGGGTTCAGCCCAGCTTTCATCATAATCGCACGTGAACCTCGGTTACCCGCAGCTCTATACGAAGAGATAACCCCAGGACTAGGCGAAGACATAGAAACACCCCCCGACAAGGCCACAAGACTGCGAGACATCTTCCATTTGGTGCGCCAAAACGCCCAACGCGCATCACAAGATCAGGGTAGGGCATACAACCTTCGACGACGCAAGTGGAGACCCACAATCGGAACACAAGCCAATTTGCACCAACACCACCTCTCCAAGGCGGATGTCGTTCAAGGCGGGTGAAGGGGCAGAACCCACTCACATGACGCCAAGACACATTTCGGGCGACCGACAATACGGACCAGGCTGGAGCCACCAAGTTCGTTAAACACAAGTTCGTGTCTTGTAAACTATTGTTGTTTTTTATTTTCACTTTTTCTTTTTTTCCCCTGATTTGACCCCTTTTTATTTCTTATTATGTTTCTAATTTCACATTATAACGTAGGTTAAGTGAAAATCTTTGAATTAATAGATGGTAAGAATCTAAAACAAATAAGTCTTATTCGTAAGGGAATCGTGATTGCTAGCGCGGTTCACGGGAACCGGGATGAGCATCACTGTCAGGCATCACGGCGGCAAAGAGCGGATTCACAGCGCGAGAGCACACATCAAACCTTCAGCGAATAATGGAAGAACACCAGAGAGAGCAGAAATCAGCAGCAGAGAGCAGTCGAGGCCGGCATCAATTCGAAGATAAGCGAGAGAGCGTACCGCCTCCTCCCACGCACAGCGGCAGACACCAGAGAAAGCAGAGACTGGCAGCAGAGAACGACAGATAGATCGGCACAACGCGACAGTGAATCAGAACAAAACGGACAAGCGCCAGCAGAGGCTACGGGCTCCCACCACAAAGATCTGCAGTCGAATTGAACAAGTTATAGTGCAGAAAACTAAAACAGTAGTGCCAAGAAAAGCACAGCAGCCAGCAGACATGAGATTTCAACGCATAACGATGATTAGAGGAGAGAAGCCGTCTCGCGTAAGCGAGGATTAGAAAGGTGCAACAGGGTTTCAGGGTTGCAAGCATATACATAGCTAGATCAGGTAGACGAATAAATTTAATATACAGCAGTAACGATATGAGTTTTCCCAAACATATTTCCAATATCATTACCACATCACCGACCTCATATTCCCTCAGCATGCCGGGAACTTGGCCAGTGGAGTTGTACGTGGACGCCACGGCTTCCCCGAAATTAGATTCCCCCCTCCCATAATAACACACCCCCATTGCATATTCCTCGTCCTTGGGGGAATACCAGTTAGCGTACGCGCACGCCACGCGATTTACAAAACCGGTGTTACCCACCTTCCCGTTGAATAACCTCACCTTTCTTCCAGCCACATGAAACCCATCAGGATGGTTAGAACCATAATTATAAGACAATCATCTTTCGGCAAAAATTAACCGGTCAAAACATATTCTTTACATTTAAAAATGGAGTAAAAAATTTATGGGATCTCATCACTTGAGAACAGCCGATTTAACTCACATTTTGTTCTGTTGTTAGTATTTTTCATAATCAGAGATCACTTCAAAACTTTAGGTATTATTCCCATCGACAAAACAATCAGTCTGTCAGCTGTTACACGAACAAATAGTCGAGGACCCACAATGGCTCGTTTTCCGAAAACTCGTTTCAAAAGCGATTTCTGTTTCTGGAATTTGTCAGACCTATTTTTGCACTTCAACTAGGAATTGATCAAGCCGTTCAAGACAAAACTTTTATACTTTACAAACATATTTGTATATCTATAATCACTACTCAAAGCGAAATCTATAATCGCTACTCAAAGTTAGACCATTTTTATACCCGGTACTCGAAGAGTTTAAGGCTATATTAGATTTTTGGGGATAACGGTTGTGTGTAACGCCCAGAAGGAGGCGTTTCCGACCCCATAAAGTATATATATTCTTGATCAGCATCAATAGCCGAGTCGATATAGCCATGTCTGTCTGTCTGTCCGTCCGTCCGTCTGTCCGTCTGTCCGTCTTCATTTGCGCCTATATCTCATAGACTATTAAGGCTACAGTAACCAAGTTTTGTATTCAGTTTCCTGTGTTCTCACACTACTCAAAGTGTATTTCAAAATTTCGCCCCGCCCCCTTCCGCCCTAACAAAGGACGAAAGTCTGTGGCACACACAATGTTGAAGATACGAGAAAACTAAAAACGCAGAATTATAGAGAATGAAAATTTCTATCAGAATGTTGAATCTGGATCAGATCGGATCATTATTATAGCTACAATGAAGAAAACCATTTCGAAAGTCATCATTCCCTCTCGCTCTCTCTCACACGCGACCCCATCTGCTTTGCCCATTCGTATTTTGTGACGCCTAGTTCTCAGAGACTATAAAAGCTAGAGCAACCAAACTTTCTATTCAAGCTCCTGTGATACCAAACCTGCACAAGTGTATTTCAAAATTTTGCCACGCCCTTTTCCGCCCGCACAAAGAACGAAAATCTGTGGAATCCACAATTTTTAAGATAAATGAATACCAAAAACGCAGAATCATGGGACATTACCATATCTACCAGATTGCCGAATATGGATCAGGTCGGATCAATATTATGGCCAGAAGAAACAAATTAAATTTCAGTGGCTACGCAACGCCTGCCAAGCGCTGACTCCTTCCCTCTCTCTCTGTCGCAAACATTTGTACGTCTCAAATATGTAGTTATACATGTCGTGTAGAAATTTGGAAGCAGATGTAAAAAGCATATGTAAACAAATATGGAAACATGTATAATAATTCCAAAAATGTTTTGTCTTCATTTTTTTATATTTTAAATATTATTTATTGCCCAAAATTTAATTCGTCCCTTTTGCGAACATATGTATAATAAATTTCATAAATCGTAAGCTCATAAATGTATGTATGTATGTATATACTGACTGAGTACCGGGTATAAGGTAGAGCCGCGGCCGTTGTTTTTTGAAAAATGGAGAAGAACGTGCTTAAAAGGCAAAGATATGTAAATCAATTTATCTTAAAAATTAGATATTAAAGCTTAGACAATTTTTTCCATTATTTTGTTTTATTATTATTAATTTATTAATTATGAATATATAATATGAATATATATATAATATATATATTGTAGCAGTACTATCCCCATACCACTGTACATATTCCTTAGCTAACTGTAATTAACCCACACCAATACCACTGTATATATTATTATGCTTAAGCCCACTGTACTGTACTCGCAATACATACACAATTGTAATATACTCTCCGAATAGAATAAGGATAGAATAAGGAAACAAGAAGAAAAGGAAAGAATAAAATGAGAGCGAGATCAGTTTGGATCGAGCGAGGAAGAAAAACAGGCACGTCAGACTACAATTTCAGAAGTGGTTGAATTAACGCCAACTAAAGTAAAAACTACCACTCGTATTAAATAAAAACAAACTTTAAAACCATGGATGGACTCGACAGTAATAATTATACTCTTGTCGGATTAAAATCCTGGTGTGCTCGCTTGGGACTTCCCACTGAAGGCACCAAGGCTTCGCTAATCGCAGTTCTCAACAACATTCCGGCTAATGAACGTGGATCTGGACCGATCATTAATAACCAAGGCGCCATTCCCATAAAAGATATGGAAATCAGCAACGCCACAATAGAAGTTGGTGATCATTCTGGAGAGTTCGGCCGCGACGCTCTACCCATCGCTTCGTGCAGCAGTGTGTCAGACAAGGACAAATATACTGACCTGCTCACTGACTTCGACGCACACAATGAAACGCCGCAGAAAAAGGAATCGCCGATGGAAGCGCTGATGCAGAGCAACAAAAATTCGTTAAAATTCAAAAAAGATAACAACGGAGAGGACAACAAAGAAGAGATAGAAACAGCAGAAAAAGCTGGCAGCTCCAGCCCTTTGTCGATATTTAGGTCAGAAGTGACCACTTTTGCAACACTGGAACAAACCATCGATAAGCTGCAACGTGAGAACGAACAGTTGCGCAACAAATCAGCTGTTCCATTCAACGTAATAAAAGAGTGTATTCCCGAGTTCAACGGAGAAGGAGACATTGAGAATTGGATATCCTGTGTAGAAAATGTTCAATGCATCTTCAAAGTTGACGATGACATGATGCGCTCACTTATTTGTGCGCGCATGAAAGGCAAAGCCAACACTTGGTTATTTATGAATTATTCACCCCTTTCTTCCGGCATCGATGAAATTTTAACTCAGCTTCGTATCATGTTTGGAAACAAAGACAACATTTTGGAGATTCGCCGCAAATTTGAACAGCGAAAATGGCAACATGACGAAAAGTTTGTAGTGTATTATCACGAAAAGTTGTTACTTGCCAAAGACCTGAACATGAGCGAAGCCGAAACCGTACAATACCTGATCGACGGAATCCCGGATCAACTAATGCGAAATCAAGCTACACTACAATGTTTTGCCTCAGCAGAGGCCATGCTTCGGGCATTCCAACATGTGAATAGACCCCGTCCACCACCGACGAAGATGCGCCCCTATTCCCTGGACAACAAGAAGTACACGGGACCCAAGTCAGAGGTAAACCAACCGGCGGCCACCACTACCTTACAGGCCACCAAATGCTACAATTGCCACAGTATTGGCCACTCTGCTGCGGAGTGCCGCAAGCCTGTACGTCCAGATGGAGCTTGCTATGCTTGTGCTCAATACGGGCATATGGCCAAGGACTGCAAGTTGTATAAGAAGAACAAATCAGACTCTAACAACGATTACGTAAGATGTTATAATGTAATTTTTCCTCATAATTCTAACAAAGTATATTCCATAGAATGCCTCTTAGACTCGGGAAGCCCAATTACATTTTTGAAATACTCAATAGTTCCGGAAGGTCTACAAATTAGTACCAATGAAGAAAACGGAAATTATGTTGGAATTAATAATAGTAAATTGAATATTTTTGGAAAAACATTTTGTCTTATCGAAACGTCAAATAAAACTGTTGAAATTGAAGTAATGGTCGTAAGCAACGAGTCTACAAGGCATAACATGGTACTAGGTAGAGATTTCTTAGAATTAAGCAACTTAAGATTGGTGTCAATGGACGATGTTAAAAACCAATTAATCAATGAAAAATGGAATAACAACTGTGTACAGCCAGTAAGAGACGGCTATATAAAAACAGCAAAATGTAGAAGACAATGTATAGAGTCAAAAAAAGAGTCAAAAGTTGAGCCAAAAGTAGAGTCAAAAGTAGAGCCAAAAGTAGAGTCAAAAGTAGAGCCAAAAGTAGGTTCAAAAGTTGAGTCAATAGAAGCAGATTTAAAAGAAAGAGTCAATGTAGCGAGTGATCACAAAGTAATACCTAATGATAAGAATTACAGAACAAATGCAAAGTCAGTATTACTCATAAAAGACCATGAAAATGTAGATGTCAACGTAAAAATCGCATCAAACGATTTTGAAAAAGAAATGCTTTCTATCAACGTAGTGCAAGATAGCGATGTTATGTACAAAGTAGGAGAAGGAATAAATTACAAAGTAAGAGAACATTTTGAACGCATGTTCAAAGAACAATATTTGCTAGCCAACAGATCCATAGAACCTTAAATAAAAACTGAAATGAAGATAACTGTGGAGAATGAGAAACCATTCAATTGCCCGCCGAGAAGATTATCATTCAAAGAGAAAGAAGAAGTACAAAGAATATTAGACGAAAACTTAGAATTAGGTTATATACGTCCCAGTGAATCAGAATTTGTCTCACCAATAGTATTGATTAAGAAGAAGACTGGTGAATTGAGATTGTGTGTAGATTATCGACGCCTGAACAAAGTTACTATGAAAGACAATAATCCAATCCCTTTAATAGATGATCTTCTAGAAAAATTGGCAAACAAGAAGATCTTTTCCAAACTAGACCTGAGGAATGGCTTTCATCATGTATTCATGCATGAGGATTCCATCAAATATACCTCGTTTACAACGCCCCTTGGACAATTTGAATACACCAGAATGCCATTCGGTCTAAAAAATGCATCTGCCACATTTCAAAGATATATAAATAAGATTTTTACTGATATGGTAAAAGATGGAAGAGTAATCATTTATTTAGACGACATTATGATCGCTACTGAAGATACTGATACACACCTGAATATACTAAAATAAGTTTTCAAAAGAATAGTAGACAATAGTTTAAATCTTAGACAAGATAAATGCGAATTTTTGCTATCTTCCGTTAAATACTTAGGCTATACAATCACTAACAAAGGCATCTGTGCGAATGAAACAGATATAGAAGCCGTAACTAACTTCCCAATACCAAAAAAAGTTCACGAAATTCAAAGCTTCATTGGTCTATGTTCCTATTTTAGGAGGTTCATCAAAGACTTTGCAATAATAGCTAAGCCATTATATGATGCCACAAGAAAAGATAAAAAGTTTCAATTTGGCGAAGTAGAGTTAGATGCATTTCATACTTTAAAGAGTAAACTGGTAGAAACTCCGATTTTAGCTATTTACCGTCCGCACGATGAAGCCGAGCTGCACTGTGATGCAAGCTCTTTAGGCTATGGAGCCATACTTCTACAAAGGAAGAATGATGGTAAATTTCACCCAATATTTTACTTTTCCAAAAGAACTTCAGATGTCGAGTCAAGATACCATAGCTTTGAGCTAGAAACACTAGCAATTATAAACGCACTTAAAAGATTTCGTGTTTATCTACAAGTTATTAAATTCAAGATAGTCACCGATTGCAATTCATTAACTTTAACATTAAATAAAAAAGAGCTGAACCCTCGCATAGCGAGATGGGCACTTGAGTTACAAAACTATGATTTCGATCTCGAGCACAGATCTGGCAAAAGGATGCAACATGTAGATGCACTCAGTAGGAATAACAATATTTTAATAATAGAAACAAACACTTTTGAGGATAACTTAATTATATCACAAAGTAGAGACGAAAAATTAGAAAAAATTAAAAATATGTTGCTAGAAAGAGAAGACGAGTACTATGAGATGCGCAATGGTGTAATTTATAAAAAACACAATGAAGGACTTTTATTTTGTGTACCAGACGCAATGATTGAGAGCATTTTGTACAAGTATCACGACGAAATGGGCCATGTAGGAGTAGATAAAGTTACAGATTTAATAAACAAAAGCTATTGGTTTCCACAAACAAGAAAAAAGGTTGATGCACATATCAAAAACTGTGTGAAATGCATAGCCTTCTCGTCTAAAACCGGCAAGAAGGAAGGATTTTTACATTCCATTCCCAAAGACACAACCCCATTCAAAGTCGTCCACATTGACCACTATGGTCCCATTAACAGCGGTGATTCTAAGAAAAAACATATACTCTTAGTGATAGATGCCTGCATAAAATTTATAAGACTTTATCCCACCAAAACAACCAGTTCCAAAGAAGCAATAGATGCGTTGAACGATTATTTCAAGGCTTACAGTCGACCTAAGCACTTAGTATCTGATAGAGGCTCTTGTTTTACATCCCACGAGATCCAAATTTTTACAGAATCACAAAACATAAATCATATAAAAATAGCAACACCAGCTCACCACAAGCAAATGGACAAGTAGAAAGAATCAATAGAGATTTAGGACCAATGATTGCCAAAATACGAGACGTAGAAAAAAATGAACAATGGGATAAAGTATTGGACAAAGTAGAATTTGCAATGAATAATACAAAAAATAGAAGTATAGATGAGTATCCGAGCGTAATGCTATTTGGTGTTTTACAAAAAGGCAACAGCATAGACAGTTTAAAAGAAAACATACTCGAAGAAAATCAAAATAACGATCAAAGGGATCTGGAACATACAAGATGCAGAGCAGCAATAGTCCAAGAGAAAGTTCAAGCGTACAATAAGAATTATGTTGACTCAAAGAGACAAAAACCTAAAGTGTATTCAATTGATGATTACGTTATGATCAGAAATTTAAACTCACAACCAGGAGCGTCCAGTAAAAAAGTTTTTACAGAATGATAGGTATGTAGTCCGAGATATAGAAAGTTTTCAACAAACACAAATTCCCTATTCAGGAATTTGGGCTGTTCATAATATTAAACCATGGATCTGTGATAGTAATGTAAACAATGAATTAGATAACGAAAATATAAGCGATGAACAAGAAAGCGATGAAAATAACAATGATGAAGAAATACCTGGTCCTCAAAAAACGACATAATATCAAGCAAAAAGCAACAACAAAATACAATAAAAAGAGAAGCAAAAAAAATTGCTGAGAGTAGCATAGTAACAAGAGGCATGGCTAAGAGAATCAGGAGATCCTCAACGTCAGGATAGGCCGAGTTGTAGCAGTACTATCCCCATACCACTGTACATATTCCTTAGCTAACTGTAATTAACCCAAACCAATACCACTGTATATATTATTATGCTTAAGCCCACTGTACTGTACTCGATATACATACACAATTGTAATATACTCTCCGAATAGAATAAAGATAGAATAAGGAAACAAGAAGAAAAGAGAAGAATAAAAATGAGAGCGAGATCAGTTTGGATCGAGCGAGGAAGTAAAACAGACGTGCCGTTCAGTCTACAATATATGAATATATTATTAATAAATTAATAATAATAATATATAATTAATAAATTAATAATATATTCATATTATTAATTTTATTTTTACACCCGGTACTC
>JAWNKY010002511.1:0-37039 GCA_035041765.1 Drosophila algonquin
CATTTTCTTTTCCTCTTATTTTGTCTACATAAACTATGTAAGGTCCCTTATGATTGACATCGTACTAAATTTTTGTGTCCTTCTTTGTTGATTCTTCATTTGCTTTCTTCTCTATATTCGTGTTTTTTCCAGAACTTTCTGTCACTGCTGCCGCCATCTTTTTTTCTTCATACATAACCTTAGAATTTTTTTGCTACACAAATTTTTTTCCAGAATCGGTATTTAAATCCGGAGTTTCTCTTTCCATCCTTTCTGTATCTTCATATTCACAGCTGTCTTTACTAATAATAGCACGTTTTCCTCTTTTATTGGATAGTCTTGCTTTTTTCGCCTCCGCATGTCTTGTATCCGAGGCCAGAAGAGACTCCTTGGCCAAGGAGGCCATTATTTGTTTGGGTTTGTACTTTAAATTAAATTTTAATTTTTAGCACATCGAAATGAAAAATGTTTTTAAATTTTTTGTTAGTTGTATCGAAATATAAAATAACACTGAATATTTTTTTATATTTGACATTTTTTTTTTTTCGAAATCACCAGTCTGAACACCTTGAAGGTTCGATGCCTTCCTCTTTTTAAATTACAACTACTAACATAGCTTTCACGTAATTAGTATTATTTTTATTATTTTTTTTTTGCATTCATGTCTAGCTCCTTTACTCAGTTTGGTTTCCCTTTAATATTAGTATAACATAGGCCTAAGTGTGACGGGCTCCTGTGGAGCTTGGCAGCCGCATTAACCTAGCCTAAAATTTAATTAAGTAAACAATATAAAATGAAAACCTGTCGTTGGAAAAATCAACATTTTTTAATAAATCATGGCACAATATAATAAAAAAATTGAACAAAATATTCCAGACCAATCTTGAACGCTGTCAAGGAGCAGAATCCTAGAAGATGAGGGCGTGCAGAACGCGGAAAGTGCTCCTTTTTAGTTTTTTCTGCTAATATCGGTACCTACCGACTAAATTTCGAAATTCTTTATAAAATTGTTTAATAAAGACTTACTCATAAAAAGTTTAGTGCTAATGCTATCAGCCTAATAGTGCCAAAACTAATGTTATCTGACTTAAAAGCCAATATGCCAACTTTATCGGCTGCAGTAATTTTTCTTTTTCTTATTTTACCTTCTTGCTTTTTGATATGAAAAAAAAACGTTTTTTCCCAGCTTTTTTTTTGTCAGCGGGGCTGAGTAGTAGTTAATTTGATCCAACTGGTTTTGTGTTAGATTTTATTTTTATTCGGAGTAATGTAAAAAAAGAAATGGTTTATCAATGCATCACTTTGCAGACAGTCCGCAAAATAATTGTTCAAAGCTACTGCACAGAAAAAGGAATTTCGTATATGTATATAATTACCAAAACGCTAAAAAGCTACAGTTCAAATTTTAAGAGTTCCAAATATATTAGTAACAGTTTTTAACGGTAAAATGGCATTTGGGATAGTGCCAAACGGCATATGAAGTTTTGGTCAAACGGTTGTAACTTAGCCGTTTATCCATCGATTCTTATAAACGATAACTTAAACGACGCCTGCGTCTATCTAAAAGCACAAATTAAGGCATTTAAATATTTTTTTTCGACTTTTCCGGAGTTTTCAAAGTCAAAATTACGGGGAAAAACACCGAAAAAAAAATATGAAATTTGAATTTGAAAGCTTAATATCTTCCAGACGTTAAGTTGCAGCTACAAAGTGTCTGAGTCGGAATTATAGCTGCATTTGTCAGCTTTTTAAAACTGCAAAGGACAATACAACCAGTTGTAGGAATCTTAAGTTATGTGAAAAATAGAAGCACTACCTATGACAAAAAGTACAACATTTTTAAAAAATTCTTAAAAAAAAACTAAACCTGGAAAAAAAAGACTTTAAAAATTTGTAAACATCCAAATCTATCAGAAAGTCATTTTGGGCGACAGCGGAAAAGTCGTGACGACTAGTGTAATTTAAAGACGGATCGTAGTCTTTCTGAATACATGGAAAATTGGGTGCGTACAGGCTGTAGGGTTACCAAAGTAAGTATGCACAACATGATGAGAAGGGTAAAACAGTTAAATCTATAAAAAAAAAAAAGAGGGGTAACGTTGTGAGTCGCAGCAAAGGACACGGCTCTTCTTATTTCCCGGTACTCTGTCAATACATATGTAAACTTACGATTTATGTAAGTTAAACAAAATATTTTCTATTAGCGTTTTGTATCGCTGTTCGCAAATTTTTAAATTTTGTTCACATCTGTCTTCTCTACATCTACATATAAACCTTTGCATATCTATATCTGTTCATTGAAGGGTGTGCGAGGCAGAGAGAGAAAATGTGTATGTATGAGCGTGGAAGGCGTTGCGTGACCACTGAAATTTAATTTGTTCCTTCAGGCTATAATAATGATCCGATGTGATGCACATTTTTGGTGTCCTCGTTTCTTCAAAATTGTGCAGGCCCCAGATTTTCGTCTTTTGTCTGGGAGCAAGGGGGTGGAAATTAGAAACACAATATCACAATATGATATCACAAGAGTGTGGATACAAAATTTGTTTGACAGACGGATCGAATATACCCTATACTCTTCAAGTATCGGGTATAAAAAAAAACAAGTGGAAACGTTTCGGGAATTTTTACACCCGGTACTCAGTCTGAATATGAGTTTATGATTTATGTAACAAATGTTACATTAGTAACATACATTTTATACGCAAGTGCTGCTATCGCAGCCGATCACTGCCGCATGATCTCTCTCTCTCTTGCAGCTGTTTGGTATAGCTGTTCACAGAAGGGTCAAATTTATTTGATTTTTAGCACATTTCTACCCAGTGGTCGAAAAATCGAATAGAACTTTTAGATATTTTTGTATGATAGCGTAAGATATATATAACTTAGCAACCGGAAACCTATTATTCTGTATAAGGAGCGATTTGGGGTTTTTAGCCATAATTTATCAATTGATGACCAGTTGATTACCTATTATGGCCGCCAGTCCTGCAATATTTCCATAAAAGGAAAGTATTGGGCTTTATGTTCGGCTGAAGGCTACTTACTAGATAATACTTTGCAACATAGTGTTGCTTTCGACAACTTATTTACGTCTCATAGAATGAGACATCACTATATTACCTTTGCACAGGCTCCATTTGAGACAACGGGATAAAACCGCGCTACACTCGTAAATATTAAAAAGATGCAAAAAGGGAGCGTGGTTCGTTGGATTATATTTTCGAAAATAAATATAAATAGTTGATCGGCTAATGGAATGATAAGTCAGTTGTTACAATTATATCGAACCATGAAGGGATATAGCCTATGAACCGTTCAAAGCGATTGGATCGGAAGGCAGGCAAAAGGCAGAATATACAAATGCCACAGATTCTGGACACGTATAATAAAGGGCGGCGTTGATGACGTATAACTGATACAACTGACAATCAAAAGACTTGGAACGAATTAGATGAGTTGAGTTAGGGGCTGAAATAAAATTATTCGAATGCATTCTATTTTTTTTGCCTCTACATTTTGGCAGCTATCTGTGTTGTCAACTTTTAAGAAGAAAACTAGCCTGGAACTAGCCTGGAACAGCCCTGAGATTAACTTTTCAACATTTTTACAGCGGATCTGATGCAACAGGTAGATCTCTACTTTTTGCCTGCTAATACATTTTCCCGACCTCACCTCCTAACCTCAGAGAGTGTATACCTCTGGAACCTCCTCACCTCAGAGAGTGTTATACCTCTGCCTCCGCCTAACTTTAGAGAGTATTTACCACTGCAACGATTCTTCTCCTCAGAGAGTGTTTACCTCTGCAACGCTACTTCTCCTCCGAGAGTGTTTACCTCTGCAACGATTCTTATCCTTAGAGTGTTTATCTCTGCAACGCTACTTCTCCTCAGAGAGTGTTTATCTATGCAACGATTCTTCTCCTCAGAGAGTATTTACCTCTGCAACACTACTTCTCCTCAGAGAGTGTTATACCTCTGCAACGATTCTTCTCCTCAAAAAGTGTTTACCTCTGCAACGATTCTCTCCATTCTCGATTCTCTGTGTTCTACCCCTCCCCTTTCACACATCGTCCACTCCGAGTAAATCTCTGGAGTACTTCTCGGTATTTCCATCCGGGTCCAAAGACCGACGTCAGCCTGCATGCAGCAAACAGCCACGTGCGGCCGCGTAACCAAGCTAGAAGGAAGACCCATACCGGAGACCCGAGACCTGTTACCACGCGTCTAAACGTCACATTTTTAATATTAAGAATAATAAAGAGACAAACTTTTTATACTGCTTAAACCTATGCCTTCTTCTTGAACCCGAGATCACTCATTATAGTTACCACACCTAGAAACCAATAAATTTCCCCCGGCCGAAGCAACGTCGCAATACTTTTGGACATTATCCCAAAATTGGTTTCTATTTTGACAAAAAGTCTTTCCGAGCTCTCTTTTAAGTTCACCACAGAGATTTTCAATGGAATTGAGCTCCGGGGATTGACCTAGCCACTCAAGAAAAACCTCATTTGTCTCTCGCAACCAATCCCTTACTACTCGAGAGGCGTGTTTTGGGTAAAATTCTTTGCCTTTTGGACAACGAACATTCATTTTGGTATCATACAACATACAACACAACAATAGGTGTTATTGTTTACAGCCAAAATTGTCGGATTTAAAAAAATGTTTAATTTTCTTGTAAATGAAAGGATTTGTGAAACCTTTTTACTTTTTGTTTGAAGACAATTAATATATGTTTTGGAAAAACTTTGATTTGTTGAAATAAATGAAGATATTAATTAAAAATAAGAAGTTAAAAAGGAAAAAAAGGCACACCTATTACTTTGTCCATGAGTGTAACATGATATTGTAAAAGGTAAAAAACTACGTATTGCAGTGTTTGTCATAACCATTCTACTACTAACCATTAAATGCGGCAAATGCGATGTGGCTGTGCAGACAAAATGTAATAATACACTTCATTATTTGTAAAAACTTCTAATATTCATGTAATAAACAATAATCCACACAAAATTTTCAAGTAAAAAAGATCGTAAGCTTTGAAAATGAAAACTTTGGTATTTTTGAAAATTTTTATCGTTACGACCATTGGTCGAAAAATCGACCACTTTTTCAGCCCAAAAGCGGAAGAGATAAAAAAAACATCATATAAATTTTACCCGAAAGTAAAAACTTTATTCCAAGACTAATACTCAAAACGAGGGGGAACGTTGTGAGCCGCGGCAAAGGCCGCGGCTCTACCTTATACCCGGTACTCAGTCAGTATACACATACATACATATACATATGAGCAATGTTCGCAAAAGGGACAAATTAAATATTGGGCAAAAAATAATATTTCAAAAATATGAAGTCAAATCATTTTTGGAATATTATACATGTTTTCAATTATGTTTGCTTTTTACATCTGCTTCTAAATTTCTACATGACATGTATATGACATATTTGAGACGTACAAGTGTTTGCGACAGAGAGAGATGGATGAGTCAGCGCTGGGCAGGCGTTGCGTAGCCACTGAAATTTAATTTGTTTCTTCTGGCCATAATATTGATTCGACCTGATCCATATTCGGCAATCTGGTAGATATGGTTATTTTCCATGATTCTGCGTTTTTGGTTTTCATTTATCTTAAAAATTGTGGATTCCACAAATTTTCGTCCTTTGTGGGGGCGGAAAGGGGCGTGGCAATATTTTGAAATACACTTGTGCTGGTTTGATATCACAGGAGCTTGGATGGAAAGTTTGGTTGCTCTAGCTTTTATAGTCTCTGAGATCTAGGCGCTCATTTAAACGAATAAGAAAAGCAGACAGGGTCGCGTGTGAGAGAGAGCGAGAGGGAACGATGACTTTCGAAATGGTTTTCTTCATTGTAGCTATAATAATGATCCGATCTGATCCAGATTCAAAACTCTGATAGAAATGATCATTCGCTATAATTCTGCGCTTTTAGTTTTCTCGTATCTTCAACATTGTATACGCCACAGACTTTCGTCCTTTTTGGGGGCGGAAGAGGGCGGGGCGAAATTTTGAAATACATTTGGAGTAGTGTGATCACAGAGGAGACTGGATACAAAACTTGGTTGCTCTAGCTTTAATAGTCTCTGAGATATAGGCGCAAATGAAGACGGACGGACGGACAGACGGACAGACAGACATGGCTATATCGACTCGGCTATTGATGCTGATCAAGAATATATATACTTTATGGGGTCGGAAACGCTTCCTTCTGGGCGTTACACACAACCGTTATCCCCACAAATCTAATATACCCGTATACTCTTCGAGTACCGGGTATAATTACAAGAAAAAAAATAGACTGAAAAAACTAAAAAAAAATGGTTAATTTCTATATTTTGGTTAATTTGTCGTCAAAACTTCCTTTAGTATGGTTGAAGTCATAGAGAATTTCATAAATTTTAATAAATTTGATTCATTGCGTATTTTAGTGTGTATTTGTATTTGCGTATTTAATTTGTGATTTGGGAAAATATTTATTTTTAACTCTATGAATATGATATCAAAAAGTGGTGTATGCAGCGGTCTGTTTTAATGAACGTAACTTTTGTGTTTAATAAGATAATTTTAATGTCAACGTCTTAAAATAATTGTTAGAATATACATATGCTTCAAAATAAGAGGAACAAAATAAAAAATTTTAAACATTTTCCAAGTAAATAGTCTTAGCTCTGAGTTGTTCAAAAAATCTTGTGTTGTCACACTAGCAACAGAAAAGGATTAAGGACACGAGAGAGAAACACACTAAGCATTAAAATGCGTAACCGGAGACGAGATGGCAGAAATTCAACACAGCGAGAATGAGAGACAATTAACTGGCAGGAATTCTGCACAGCCGGAGCGGTAGACGATTAATTAAAGATTGTGGATATAAGAAAACAGTCAATCACAATTTGAAGACGAACGTCAAATACCAGTGGTACCATGTTTAATTGCGCATAGATGATGCGCTATTTTATCTCGGTTCTTTAATAGTGTATTAACTCAAAAACGGATAAAATAAATAAAAACGAGGGGGAACGTTGTGAGCCGCGGCAAAGGCCGCGGCTCTACCTTATACCCGGTACTCAGTCAGTATACACATACATACATACATATATGTATGAGCAATGTTCGCCAAAGGGACAAATTAAATTTTGGGCAAAAAAAAATATTTCAAAAAAATGAAGTCAAATCATTTTTGGAATATTATACATGTTTTCAATTTTGTTTGCATATGCTTTTTACATGTGCTTCTAAATTTCTACATAACATGTATAACTACATATTTGAGACGTACAAGTGTTTAGGACAGAGAGAGAGAGCGAGAGGGCATGAGTCAGCGCTTGGCAGGCGTTGCGCAGCCACTGAAATTTAATTTGTTTCTTCTGGCCATAATATTGATTCGACCTGATCCATATTATGCAATCTGGTAGATATGGTAATTTTCCATGATCCTGCGTTTTTGGTTTTCATTTATCTTAAAAATTGTGGATTCCACAGATTTTCGTCCTTTGTGGGGGCGGAAAGGGGCGTGGCAAAATTTTAAAACAAACTTGTGCTGGTTCGGTATCACAGGAACTTGGATAGAAAGTTTGGTTGCTCTAGCTCTTATAGTCTCTGAGAACTAGGCGCTCATTTATACGAATAAGCAAAGCAGATGGGGTCGCGTGTGAGAGAGAGCGAGAGGGAATGATGACTTTCGAAATGGTTTTCTTCATTGGAGCTATAATAATGATCCGATCTGATCCAGATTCAACACTCTGATAGAAATGGGCATTTTCTATGACTCTGCGTTTTTAGTTTTCTCGTATCTTTAACATTGTGTACGCCACAGACTTTCGTCCTTTGTGTGGGCGGAAGGGGGCGGGGCGAAATTTTGAATTACATTTGGAATAGTGTGATCACACAGGAGACTGGAAACAAAACTTGGTTGCTCTAGCTTTAATAGTCTCTGAGATATAGGCCCAAATGAAGACGGACGGACGGACGGACAGACGGACGGACGGACAGACGGACGGACGGACGGACAGACAGACATGGCTATATCGACTCGGCTATTGATGCTGATCAAGAATATATATACTTTATGGGGTCGGAAACGCTTCCTTCTGGGCGTTACACACAACCGTTATCCGCACAAATCTAATATACCCCTATACTCTTCGAGTACCGGGTATAATTAACATGGTTAAGACATTCTTCAATAAATCAATGTTGAGCCACTTGTTTACTTACCACTTAATCGTTCAAAAGTCATATAAGATATAGTCTTTCCCCTCCTTGGGGTGCGGATTTCCAGCTCACGAATAAAACACGTAGGTAATCGAGCTCACTTTCTCTTTATGTGGTCACTTGCAGGATGATTTAGCCGCCGTACGTGAAAATCAACAGCAAACCAAAAGCACCTATTTAATAACTATTCAGTGCTTATATGCAATTATAGTGATTTGCGACGCCGAACTCTGAACAATTTTATATATGGTAATATTTCAGTGTTTAAGCATTTGAAATAGTAACCCTGGAAACGCTCGTACTTCAAAGTATTTCCTTTTGGTTATGCAAAATTCTGTAAAAGAAGAAAATGCACGTTAAACATTTACTAATACACTAATTACACTATGCAACACCACATTGCCGGTGTTTATTTCCAAGACGTAGTTTCTTTTAACAACATTTTTTAAATCGGGTCTTTTTTTCATGTTTTTTTCCAGAGATAGTGCTTCCTTTTCACATAACTAAATTATCTTACTTCTGGTTGGATTAAACTTTGCAATTCTGAAACGCAGATAAATTCAGCACCCAAACACTTTGTGGCCTCAGCTCACCGGTTGGAAAATATTTAGCTTTTAAATTAAGCGGGGGGAACGTTGTGAGCCGCGCAAAGGCTTTATACTTTATACTTTACTTTATACCTGGAGATCAGTCAGTATACATGTATGAGAGCTTACGATTTATATAATTTATACAATTTATTTTATATGACGTTTTGTATCGCTGTTTGCAAAAGAGACAAATTGAATATTCGAAAGAAAACAAATTCGTAGCCACTGAAATTATTTTGTTCCTTCTGGCCGACTAGATCCAGATTCGGCAATCTGCTTGATACGGTCATTCTCCCTGATTCTGCGCTTTTAGTTTTCTTGTCTCTTCAAAATTGTGCATGCCGCAGCTTTTTGTCCTTTGTGAAGCGGAAGGTGGTGGCTCGAAAAAAAAAGATTGCTTGGGCTTTCATATTTTTCTCGTATAGGTACATTAATTAAGCGTTGTTTAAGGTAATGTTTGTAACAGCCTAGATTTCCCTTACATTTTGAAAGAAAAATTTCAACACGCATACCCTCTTTTATCTTAGGTTTTATATCCTAATAATTGAAATAAATTGGTTTGGTTTTTTTAAATTATATTCAACCAGAAATCGTGTAAGACATTGTGATAATACATATATAGTCATATATTTTACACTTACGTGCATCAAGTGCTAGATGGTAGGAGCTCCTGCTATCAGCTTGTGCTGAAAAGTATGTTTGAAGTAAAAGTTGTGCTAATAGTAAAAGGTCCACATACTCGCCTTTTTAAAAAGATTAATACTTGGAAAAATCGAATCCTTTCAAAAATACGATCTCGTCTACAAAATGTGCAAGCGCAGTTCAATCATTCTACAAAAGAATGTAAAATATGCAGGAGGAGATTTCGTGAGCTCAAGATTATTTAAAACGAAATAGCAGATGTCTACGACCTGTCACTGCTCACTAAACTACCTATGTAGTTAAAGCTATGGCTTTAAAGTTTCTTGGCTGTGAAAACACCGTTTCAGGATCAAATCATTGAAAGAATATGATGAAGCTATATCAATGATGAAAAGATATCTGTAGCAACATTAAAGACATTTTTGAGCTAGTGAGTTTTTTTACTAACTGTTGACGGTTACGTATTCATAATTTATTGGAAAACGAAGACGTAAGTACGTAATTTTTGAGAACAAGCTATGCTAACTGTTGACGGACAGCGAAAGACTTATTAAAGGGAAGTTTGGAAGAGAGCAAGAGAGCATGATACAAGGAGTGCGTTAGAGCAGCTCGGGGCTGCTGCTAAGCCGAGTACGACCGATCGATAGAACGTAACGTAACGACAGAAATGTTGTCATCATTTAATATGAAATATCAATTCTCACAGTTTTTGATGACGACGGTAATTTTGATGTAAATGAAAGAAAACAATAAATCTAGTTTAGACGAGGGGAAACGTTGTTTACTTCATACCCGGTACCTTCGGAGATTTTTATATATTAGATATTATCTGTTTGGAATGAACAAGCGCTTGGCAGGCGTTGCGTAGAATCTGAATTTGTTCCTTCTGGTTATAATAATGATATGATCTGATCCAGATTCAGCATTCTGCTAGATATGGTCATTCTCCGCGAATTTGGTTTCCTCGTTTCTTCAAAATTTTCGATGTCACAGATTTTCTTCCTTTGTGTGAGCGGAAGGGGGCGGGGCGAAATTATGAAATACACTTGTAACAGTTTGATAACACCATAGGAGTTTAGATAAAAAATTGTGTTGCTCTAGCTGTTATAGCCTCTGAGATCTAGGCGCTCATGAAGACGAACAGACAGACATGGTTATCGACTGCGCGATTGATGCTGATCAAGAATATATATGTAAGTTAACACTCCCCACCAGCTGCAGGGTAGCGGCAGAATTCCGAAACGGAAGAATGCTGATACCGCACTCGAGGAGTGGGGGCAGCGACTACATTGTCGCACGAGCTTCTGCTTAGGAGCCGTTGGCCTGCACTCGAGTGGCCAGCGGATCATATTTCGCTGCTGATAAAAATCCGCTGTGGAGCTGATGGTCTGCACGAGGCGCTGACGGTGCAAAACGTCGGCCCGCTGCCCAAGCAGCGCTGCCGCAAGGGTGGGCAGTTTTAAGTAAAATTGTATTTCTGTATCTTTAGGTTTAATCAGATTTATTCTCACTATCAACCGAGCCAGTTGAGCCGGAAAATATACGATAAAAAATACACCGCGAGTTTCATTGCCGTCGGCCCTGCCACGGTATCACTGATCGGGAACACTAATTATTTAATTGGCGCCCAACGGGTCTACGAACCCACGATAAACAGTCGAGACAAAAAGTGAAAAAAAAAGAGAGAACAAAACAAAAAAAAGTGAAAAAAAGTGAGAAAAAAAATTACCGAAAAATAAGAATAAAATAAATAATAGGAAAAGTTGAAAATTTCAAAATAAAGTTTAACGCCCTCTAACATTTGTGAGTAGCGTCGGAGAAAAACGTTCCCGAGCATTAGGGGTGATTTTTTTTTGTGTGTGTGCCGCACCAGAACATAAGCCTGCGGAAAAATAAAAGAATAAAGGGCCAAATTGAGCAACACGAAGCTGCGTCTATAAAAATAAAATAAATAATAGAAAAAATCGAAAATCTCAGGATAAATTTTAACGTTAATTACCCGTGCATAAAGTAGTGTTTTTTTTTGTTGATTGTGTGAGTGCCGCACCAGAACATAAGCCCGTGGAAAAATAAAAGAGTAAAGGGCCAAATTGAGCAACACCAAGCTGCGCCTGCTGCCACCTGCAGTGACAACCACAAAACAGACAAGGGAAAGGGGCTGTAGGGAAATCCCTCGCTCCCATCAGTGATCTACAAAGGAAAAATAGGCTGAAGGGCCCTCCCTCGCCTAGGAAAATAAAATTCAACAAACAACAACATACAACAAAATAACAAGCAAGACACTACCAGCTAATTATATTAGATAAAGTGAATAGAGAAGAGAACAGAGTGATCTGCAAAAGAACAGCCGAACAACAACAAAGCTCCACCCCATCCCCGCTCAACCGGAGTCAACGTTAATACAGTAATTTAAAAAAACATGTAAGTGAATTTTTCATCGATTACAGTTGTATGTCAGCTTATATTAAAGTCTGCTTTTATTAGAAGCGAAGAATTATTTATATTATAAAAGGAAGTAATTAAGAAAAAAAATATAATAATAAATAAAATAAAGTGACATATTCCTTGGAACAGAAGAACCTTATAGGAAGATAAATAACTGGGGTGGTACTGTCAAATCAGATCGCACCTCATGAGCTATAGGGAAGTTGGGGAAGATAGTGACGATAGCCTAAGTTCCCTGGTAGAAGGCCTCCAGTTGGACAAACGGGCACCACACAGAGAAACAGACAACATGAATCTGGAACAGTTCGGACAGGCACTACAGGCCGCCTTGGCAAGCCAGGCCGCGTCATTTCAGGACGAAATGAACCGGTTGCGAACGGAGCTACGGTCCGAAATTGGCCAATCCCAAGCACAATCTGTGCCCCAAGTAGAAGTATTTAAAAAAGTAGAAATTATTCCCGGGGTCGTATGCGACTTCCAGCTAGAATTGGTCAAATCACTGCCAGATTTCGAAGGGAAACAGGTAGATTATGTGGCTTGGCGCCAGGCAGCGCTGGCGGCATTCGAGCCTTTCGCGCCATATGAAGGAAGTAGTAACAAAGTGAAAGGAGCTGCAAATAACATTTTGTCGTCTTTCAACACAGTCCTTAATTTCAAAGCCATTATTAACAGGCTAGACTGTTCATATTCTGACAAAACGCCGATAGGTGTAATGCAGCAAAGGCTGATGACCATGCGGCAGGGCAGCCTCTCCTTGACAGAGTATTACGATGAGATCGGAAAGCAGCTTTCGCTCATCACAAACAAAAACGTAATGGTACACACCGCAGAGGCAGCGAGTGTACTTAATAAGAGAGCCAGGGAAGACGCCTTAGAGGTTTTCATCTCAGGCCTGAGAAGGCCTCTAAAGGCAGCTGTCTTCCCGGCAAGACCAGCAGACTTGGAGACGGCCCTGGCCCTTGCCCAATCGGCTGAGTCCAGCGAAGACCGCAGCACTTGGGCTGCAAATTATGCCAAGGTCATGGAGGAGAAATCCTACCATACGAATGAGCGCAGGCACCAAGCGCCACAACAGGGTAATGGCAGGCAAAATAGGCCCCAAGACCACGCCTCTTACAAAAGCCCTCACTATGTTAGGAGTCAGGGTACGCCCAACGCCCAACGCCCAACAGGGCAATTCATACCGTCAGCCCAAATCTCAGGGCCAGACCCATGAGCCGATGGAGGTAGACCCTTCGTCCTCTAAGTTGAGACAGCCCTCGGCGTACCAGAAACTGTTTGGTTCTGGCAAACGCGATAACACCTTCGGGAAAAAGCCGAATGCGTCGGAACACACTTCAGGCAGCTGGCGACAAAGGGTGGAGCACATGGCTACCGCTAGCGATCGTTCTCCGTCGGCATACAACGAGGCCGCTACCGAAGCAGTCGCCGAAATAGAGGCCGACGCCGAAATCGACTACGAGAGCGATTCGGTTAATTTTTTAGGGGAAGATCCCTGCTGCCATTTATATGGCGAAAAGTAGCAGGGGTCACTCGTAAATTTCTCATCGACACGGGTTCATCAAAGAACTACATCAAGCCATTCGAAGGGTTTCCCGGTGCTACCCCTGTCGAAACACCTTCCTCCGTTTTTTCGATCAACGGTTCTAACAAGATCACAGAAAAGTGTCCCTTGTCATTTTTCGGCAAAATCACGCCGTTTTTTCTCTTGAGAACCCTAACGACTTTCGACGGCATTATTGGTCTTGACCTGCTAACGCAGGTGGGAGCTACATTGCCTCTACAAAAAGGAACACTCACAGTCGGTAACACTACCGAAACAATCAGGTTCCACAAATGCACAGACGTCAACCATACTAACGTTATTGACGTCGACGCACCTCCAGCTATAAAGGCAAACTTCATGCAGATGCTGAAGAGAAGAAACAAGGCTTTCGCTGACCCTAACGAGTCACTGCCTTTTAACACTTCGGTCGTGGCCACCATTCGCACGGTGGACGACGAACCAATTTACTCCAAGCTCTACCCCTATCCTATGGGTGTAGCCGATTTTGTGGAATCCGAGGTTAACAGCCTCTTAAAAGACAACATCATCCAAAAATCGAGATCGCCTTATAACAATCCGATATGGGTCGTTGACAAAAAAGGCACTGATGAAAAGGGCAATAAAAAGAAACGTCTCGTAATGGACTTTCGGAAGCTCAATCAGAAGACAGTACCCGATAAATATCCCATTCCTAGCATCGCAATGATCCTGGCAAACCTGGGTACTGCCAAGTACTTCACAACTCTTGACCTGAAATCCGGTTACCACCAAATAACCTTGGCGGAGCGCGACAGGGAAAAAACTTCCTTTTCCGTAAACGGAGGGAAGTATGAGTTTTGCCGACTGCCCTTTGGGCTAAGAAATGCTGGGAGCATTTTCCAGAGGGCAATCGATGATGTTTTGCGCGAACAGATCGGTAAAACATGTTACTTCTATGTTGATGACGTAATTATATTTTCCAAGTCCCAGGACGACCACGTTAAACATGTCGACTGGGTACTGAAAAGCCTCTATGAAGCTAACATGAGAATAGCTCAGGAGAAGTCGCAGTTCTTTAAAACGAGCGTAGAATACCTCGGCTTTATCGTAACTAGCGAAGGCACAAGGACTGACCCTGAGAAGGTGAAAGCTTTCCAGGAGTACGTCGAGCCAACGACGCTGTTCGGCCTAAGATCGTTCCTAGGCCTGGCAAGCTATTACAGATGCTTCGTGAAAGATTTCGCGGCGATCGCCCGACCGCTTTCGAGAATCCTAAAAGGAGAAAACGGTTCCATCAGCAAATACAAATCTAAAAAAACCCCCATCTCATTCAAAGAGGCGCAGAGACACGCCTTTCAGAAACTGAGGGACATTCTGGCGTCAGAAAACGTAATGCTGGCTAAAAGCCGTTCGACTTGACAACCGACGCGTCCGCCTACGGCATTGGAGCAGTCCTCTCACAAGGGGGGCGCCCAATAACGATGATCTCCAGGACCCTCAAAGACAGTGAGCTAAACTACGCTACCAACGAGCGGGAGCTTTTAGCAATTGTATGGGCCTTGGGGAAGCTGCGCCATTACATTTATGGCGTCAGGGACATAAACGTGTTCACGGACCACCAGCCCCTCACATTCGCGTTTTCTGAGGGAAACCCCAATGCGAAAATCAAACGTTGGAAGGCACGCATCGACGAGATCGGTGCCAAGCTCTTCTATAAACCCGGTAAAGAAAACTTTGTCACAGACGCATTGTCGAGACAGAATATTTGTGCGCTAGAAAGTAGCGTATCGCGGTCAGATGCTGCGACAATTCATAGCGAAGTGTCAATGACCTACACGGTAGAGACGACAGATAAGCCTGTCAATTGCTTCAGGAATCAGATCATCCTAGAGCAGGCCCAGTTTCCGCTGAAGCAGATTTTTGTTCTCTTTGGAGAAAAGACACGCCATGTAATTCACTTCCCAGACAAAAACGATCTCGTGGAGACCGTCAAGTCTATAGTAAACCCCCAGGTCGTAAACGCGATCCGTTGTGAGCTCCCAATCTTAGCCTGCATACAGCATGAATTAGTAAGATCCTTTCCGTCGACTACGTTCTGGCATTGCAAAAATCTTGTCGCCGACGTTTTCGATGAGAATGAGAGGAAAGAAATAGTCACCATTGAACACAATCGGGCCCACAGAGCCGCCCAAGAAAACGTCAAGCAAATCATGACGGATTATTACTTCCCAAAAATGACTAAGCTCGCAAACGAGGTCGTCATAAATTGCAAGGTATGCTTCAAAGCGAAATACGATAGGCATCCCAAGAAACAGGAGCTGGGGCCGACACCGGTCCCCTCGTTCACGGGAGAGATGCTTCATGTAGATATATTCTCTACACAAAAAAAGTATTTCCTAACCTGCGTGGACAAATTCTCGAAATTTGCCATTGTGCAACCGATAGCTTCCCGCACTATATCAGACATCAAGACTCCACTACTGCAGCTCTTGAACATCTTCCCAAACACGAAACAAATATATTGCGACAATGAACCGTCGATGAGTTCAGAAACCATCAGGTCACTCCTCCGAAACAACTTCGGAGTACTCATTGTCAATGCTCCGCCCCTCCACAGTACCTCAAATGGACAAGTGGAGAGATTCCATACCACTCTTGTAGAAATTGCAAGGTGCCTCAAAATGGATAGGGGAATTACCGACACAGTCGAACTCTTCCTTCAAGCGACAGCGGAGTACAATAGATCAGTGCATTCGGTCACCAACAAAAGACCCATTGACATTCTCCACGCTGTAGCGGCGGATACAAACAAGGAAATTCAAAACAGAGTGCAAAAGGCTCAGATCGTGCAAAACAATCGGGTCAACCTGGCACGTCAAAACAGAAGTTTCAGAGTAGGCGAAAAGGTGTTAGTTAAGTCCAACAGACGCCTCGGGAATAAATTGACCCCTTTATTTGTAGAAGAAACAGTAGAGGCGGACTTGGGGACAACAGTCCTAATTAGAGGGAGGGTGGTCCATAAGGTCATTTTTTTAGTTTTCTTTTTATATTTTTTCACGTATTTTTATCTACAGGATTGTCTGGGTACAATAGTTACAATAGTATCGGCGCGCGTCACCGATTACTCCCACTCAAGTTACATACCGATCACAGACGGAACTGTACTGGTTTGGGACGGTCTGGACTACGTCAAGCACACGGCAAACCGAATACGGCCGCATTGCTGACGAGACCGCGAAAATGGCAGATCTTTTCCCAAGATCTCACATGAGAAAGTTATTGGAGGCCGACTGCAACCACATTAGGGACATGTTATCCGATATCGGTGTTCATCACCGACTGGCTAGAAGCCTGGATTTCCTAGGAACGGCCCTTAAGGTCGTGGCCGGGACGCCAGATGCATCCGATTTAGAAAACATTAGGTTCACAGAAACTCAGCTAGTACAGGCAAGCAATAGACAAATCTTGATTAATACGAAAGTTCAAATCAGTTAAATTCCCTCACCAGCACCGTAAATAAGATCCTCAGTATAGAAAAAAAGAAATTATAAACTCAGAGCACCTTTATGAAACCTTATTAGCCAGAAATAGAATCCTTATAACAGAGATAGGAAACCTCATACTCACGATGACCCTGGCAAAGGCCAATATAATGAGCCCATCCATTTTAGATCACGCTGACATAGAATCTGTTCTCGCTGACCAATTAGCAGGGGTCACAATATCGAACTTGTTAGAAGTATCAAAAATAAAAATCCTACAATCAATTAATGTAATTCACATTATAATTGAATATCCTAGAGTTAGTTTAGCTTGTAAAAAGGTCACGGTATTCCCGGTTGAGCACAGCGGAGCGATACTACAATTAACAGACAACATCGTAGCTGAATGCGGCAACCAAGTGTGGGCGCTCACAGATTGTGTCTCCACAACCATGACCATCTTCTGCAAGAAAGAGCTGAGGGGTTCCTGCGCGCAGGGATTACACTCTGGCGGCACCGCTAATTGCATCTCTCAACCAAGCCACCTAGAGCCCATCACCCTCGTTGATGAAGGACTAATCATCATCAACAACAGACCAGCCACGATCAGCTGCGACTCGGACACGTTGATCACAACCGTCGGGACGCAGTTGGTCACCTTCAACGACTTCGCAATCATCAAAGGCTCGCGATTCCGGAATCGCAACAACATCCAACAGCGACTTCCGGGCACAGCATCGGTGCCCGCCCTGAACATCACAGGACACCAGACGGTTCTCAGCCTACCCTTCCTGCACCAGCTCAGCGAAGAGAACCTAAACTACATCAAAGAGGTCGAGCAGGACACCATGGGCCAACTCAATCCAGCCCTTGCCTTCGGGCTCGGCATAGCTCTATGCGGGGCAATTGGAGGCATCGTATTCCTCAGGGTGCATCTTAGAAGGAGGCAAGACGAGAGATGGATCAACGAGATAATCGAGAAGTTGCGAGCGACGAGGACGACCGCTCTTTGAGAGGGGGAGTAGTTAACACTCCCCACCAGCTGCAGGGTAGCGGCAGAATTCCGAAACGGAAGAATGCTGATACCGCACTCGAGGAGTGGGGGCAGCGACTACATTGTCGCACGAGCTTCTGCTTAGGAGCCGTTGGCCTGCACTCGAGTGGCCAGCGGATCATATTTCGCTGCTGATAAACATCCGCTGTGGAGCTGATGGTCTGCACGAGGCGCTGACGGTGCAAAACGTCGGCCCGCTGCCCAAGCAGCGCTGCCGCAAGGGTGGGCAGTTTTAAGTAAAATTTTATTTCTGTATCTTTAGGTTTAATCAGATTTATTCTCACTATCAACCGAGCCAGTTGAGCCGGACAAATATACGATAAAAAATACACCGCGAGTTTCATTGCCGTCGGCCCTGCCACGGTATCACTGATCGGGAACACTAATTATTTAATTTGTACATATACCTTATGGGGTTGAAAACGCTTTCTTTTAGAAGTTACACACATCCACTATCACCAGAAATCTAATATACCCCTATACTTTTCGAGTACCGGTTATAAATATGCTAAAAATGGCTAAAACCGAAAATAGTGAGCTATAAATTAAGCCAAAACTAACTTTACCAGTTACCGATAACACTATTCAACAAAATTCAACTTTTTTTTCCTGCTGTCGCCCAAAATGACTTTTAATGATAGATTTGAAAATTTAAATTTTTTAATTTTTTTTTAGACGTTATGAAGGTTTTATTTTTCACATAACTTAAGTTTCCTGTAACTTGTTCTATTGAACTTTGCAGTTTTGAAAAGCTGACAAATGCAGCTATAAATCCGACCCAGACACTTTGTAGCTGCAGCTTAACGTCTGGAAGATATTAAGCTTTCAAAATCAAATATCATAATTTTTTTCGTTGTTTTTTCCGAAATTTTGACTTTGAAAGCTCAGAAAAAGTCGAAAAAAAAAATTTTATGGCTAACATTTTTAGCTTTAGGTAGACACATTAATTAGGCGTCGTTTAAGGTACCGTTTGTAAGATACGTTTTCAAAACTGCAAAGTTCAATACAACCAGTTATAAGAAAGTTTTCTTATTTTAAAAATAGAAGCATTATCTATGGAAAAATAATGACAAATTTTAAAAAATTAAAAAAAAAATCACAGCTATACCCATGTCACTTCTATGCGTTCGATAATTACGAATCCTTCCGAATCCGGGTATTGCGAAGAGCTGGACTGGAGCTAATCCAGGTATGTTTGAAATGAGGATAAATGAGGAGATAAATATATAAACATATTGTTAATGATTATCCTGAACGTCTATACGGCAGGCTTTACATTGGCGACGAGAGAAAAACAACAGTGGACGGATTAACATTAATTAAAAGAACAGAAAAGACCTATTTTGGTTGTTTGATTAGTTCAAGCGTTAGAGATGCGTTTTGTGTATGTATACGCACCATTGGGAAAGCAATTTCTAATAAGAGAAAAAGAGAGTAAGGAAGCGATCAAAGATGGCTGAGCTTAAATCTTTTCTCTGTAATACTATAGAAAAGACGCTTTGGTGCTCCGAGTGGGACATAAACTCTTTCATTAAAAAGAAAAATAAATTATTGCACTATTGGCCTCCCAGCGAACTTCAAGCTGTTGTATATAATTTTCAGGAAGCGTTAGTACCGGGTGCATGTCATAACGCCCAGTGTCATAACGCCCGTGGGCACCTTTAGTGTCAAAATTAAATGAATATTTTTCGCCGGTGCGCAATTCCAGAGTATGACCCCTAGAGACGGAGAGGATTTTACTGCATTTCAGTTGTGCCTTAGTCAGCAAGTAAATAAATGCAATTTTGGAAGGTCGAAAAATCAAATAGAGGAAATATGTTTGAAAGACAAGGTTATAGATGTTTGGGCATCAGTAGAATTAAAGAAAAAGTTATTGGAAAATGAACAGTCTTTGGACGAGATCCTATCGACATGCCTTTTACATAAGCATGTCCAAGCAGACACAGTCTATGTCATCAAGTTAACAAATCGTTAATTTTGATATGGTAAATAAAATTGTATCCCATAAGATGAAAACAAACGTCATAGACCTGGAGTGGAGTGGAGTGATCACACGGCAGAGAGTCACAGCGATTGGAACCATTTCCGAGAGAAGGGGCGCAACCACTATGAACCTGAGAAGCGAATTTACAAATCACTTCAGGGTAAACTATCCTTGCTCGGGCGAAAATCAGCAATGTTGAACCGTTTACATGACCTTAAGCCATTCCCTAAGTGGAACGAATTGCTCGGAAGGTTGTCCATAGACACAGCCGTTAGACCTGTGGAGATAGAGGGGAGTTTGGCAAAAGTGTCGGGAAGTCCGAATCGATTTGGTTGGGCGTTCATGAGGGCTCTACTAGCAACATGTAACTGACCACGAAACGAGTTTTTTTTCGCAGTCTCGGGACCCAGAAGAGTCTCGAATGTCGCTTGTGAAAGTCTGTATAGTTGCTGGCCCTATGCTCGAAAGGCTTTATTATTATGCTCGGCAGCGCCGCAGCAGAGAAAATGAATCGTGTTGCTTCGTGTCACTTGTCTGCGCAAACAAACGCACTAAAACATGTGAGTGTCTGCGTGCCGACCCCTGATGTACAACCGTGGTCATATAAATAGCACAAATCAAAACGGAAATTCCGATTTTAAAATGTTGATCACAAACGATTAGTGCACTCTTTCACATGGAATACAGGCAAAACATTTTTCGTTATCAGTTTTCTCCTTTGCTTTTTGCATAATTTTCGTTCGCGTGCACCTTTTTGACATGATCATAGAAATAGCACATTTTGATGGAACGGCAGCTAATTTCGGGTAAAAAGTTGTTTTCGCAGAATTCTATGAAAACAAGCTAAAATGGGTCGTGGAAGGCATTGCTCAGTTGAAAAAGGGAAGACTATATACGCACTAAGTGAATCTGGAAAAAACCCTTTGAAATAGCCAAAATAATTAAATGCTGCAGAAAGATGGTGTACAACGAACTTAAATTAGTGAGTTTAAGCCCAACTAATTTGACAAGAAAAACGGATTCTATGATGGATAGGCTCATAGTACGGAAGAGCAAAGCGAACCCTTTTAAATCCTCTCGAGAGATTATGAAAGAAATTAATGATGATTGTGGTACGAATGTGTCAGGAAGACTAGTAGCTAAAAGACTGAACGAAGCTTCGTTCTTTGGACGCATCAGCAGGAAGAAGCCACTCCTGTCAAAACGAAACATCAAACAAAGATTATGTTTTGCACAGACCCACCGGGATAAGAGTCTGAATTATTGGAAAAATATGCGATGAAACTAAGATAAATAAAGTAGGACCCGATGGCAAAACATTTGTTCGTCGTCCAGAAGGCCAAGCTCTTAACGCCAGGTACACAATGAAGACCGTGAAGAACGGTGGCGGATGCTTTATGTGTTGGGGTGCATTTTCCTGGCATGGTGTGGGTCCGCTCTACCGAATTAATGGCATAATGGATCGTTTCATGTATGCGGATATTCTCAAAAATCAAACGGAACCATTTACATTTGAGAATATGCCTGTGACATGGATATTTCAACATGATACCGACCCAAAGCACACATCTCGCGTCGTTAAAAAGTGGTTGAAGGACGAATCCATCGAAGTTCTGGAGTGGCCGGCTCAAAGCCCTGACCTAAATCCAATAGAAAATCTGTGGAATGATGTAAAGGTCATGATATCCAGAAAAAAAACATGACGATTTGTGGACAGGTGTACAAGAAGCTTGGAACTCCATTCCGAAGGAGAGATGTCAGAAGCTTGTGGAAAGTATAGACCGAAGATGTAACGTCGTTATTGAAATTCATGGATATTCAACTAAATATTAAATTTGTCAAACAGTTATAGCTTTTGAACTTATTTTCTATGAATTATTGTCAACATTTTGAAATTGTGTTATATCTGTGACCACTCATATTTCGCTATTTTTTCATTATTTAATTTTTGTCTATTTTGTTTCAAAACATTTTTATATTTTTCTTTATGAATTAACCAGGTAATAAGTAAAGCTATAAGGAGCCAAAGTTGATTTCTTAAAAAAAATTTTTAATTAAAAAAAACATTGCATAAATTGAAAATTTGTTTGTGCTATTTATATAACCGTGACTGTATATACAGCTGCGTTCATGGAAATAGAAGTGCTGCACGTCAGTCTTCGAGATATTTCAAGTTTTCCAAATTGAGCAAATTATACTTTTTTAGAAAGCCTGGAATATAAGCATTATAATCTTGAAGAAATGTCGTTAAATTTGCATTTCAAGTTCTTGTTTTTTATTACTTTAGACAATTATCCATGACATCTGCTGTTGACTGAAATAGCAGTGCGGGGATAAACTTTTTTTTTATTAAAAATAAAAACAAATTATTTAAAAAAAGTCATTATCAGTAAGCCTATTTTACTTATTGAATATATTGATAAAAAACAACTAAGGGAAGGATGCTTATAGGGATTGAAAACGAAGCTGTTTTAGACTCTCACTATTGTATTTAAATAACTATAGCTATAAATAATAAAATGAAAATCAGGTTGCTTGATTGATTTAATGTACGCTTGAACGCTACAATGCAGTGTTTTTTTCGTTGTTTTAGTCGATATAGCCATGACTGTCTGTCCGTCCGTCCGTCCGTTTGTCCGTCTTCATTAGCGCCTATATCTCAGAGACTATTAAAGCTAGAGCAACCAAGTTTTATATCCAGTGTCCTGTGTTATCACACTACTCCAAGTGTATTTCAAAATTTCGCCCCGCCCCCTTCCGCCCCCACAAAGAACGAAAGTCTGTGAATGACCATTTCTATCAGAGTGATGAATCTGGATCAGATCGCATCATTAATATAGCCACAATGAAGAAAACCATTTCGAAAGTCATCGTTCCCTCTCGCTCTCTCTCATACGCGACCCTGTCTGCTTTGCCTATTCGTCCAGATGAGCGCCTAGATCTCAGAGACTATAAGAGCTAGAGCAACCAAACTTTCTATCCAAGCTCCTGTGATATCAATTCAGCACAAGTTTGTTTCAAAATTTTGCCACGCCCCTTTCCGCCCCCACAAAGGACGAAAATCTGTGGAATCCACAATTTTTAAGATAAATGAAAACCAAAAACGCAGAATCACGAAAAATTACCATATCTACCAGATTACCGAATCTGGATCAGATCGGATCAATATTATGGGCAGAAGAAACAAATTAAATTTCAGTAGCTACGCAACGCCTGACAAGCGCTTACACATTCCCTCTCTCTCTCGTACACACTTCCACGTCTCAAGTATGTAGTTATACATGTACATATAGAAATGTAGAAGCAGATGTAAAAATCAAATGTAAACAAAAATGGAAACAGATAATATCTAATATATAAAGATCTCCCATTGGGATCGACTTAATTTTTGGAAATTTTCTTTTTTGGCCAAAATATCTTCCAGACGTTAAGCTGCAGCTACAAAGTGTCTGGGTCGGATTTACAGCTGCATGTATCGGCCTTTTAAAACTGCAAAGTTTAATACAACCAGGAAACTTAAGTTATGTGAAAAATAAAAGTACTACCTCTGAAAAAAAATACCAAATTTGTAAAAAGTTCTTAAAAAAAAACTAAACCTGGAAAAAAAAACATTCTTTAAAAATTTGTAAACATACAAATCTATCAGGAAAAGTAATTTTGAGCGACATCGGAAAAGTCGTGTCGACTTATGTTATTATGATATGATATTATGATATTCTACAAAGTTTTCATATAAGAGAATAAAGACCATGATAGACTTGAGGTTATTGCTTTAGAAGAAGAATACTTTGACCTAGAAGCAAATTGAATTTCTTTCATAGTGAGTAACGTAACAAAATTTATTTAGGATTTTTTATAATTTATCTTTACTTTCAGAATGAAGGAATAAGCAAATCACCAACACCAACCAAAATCAATAACCTAAATATTGAAATTTCAACTTTATAAATTATTATTTATTATTCTTCATCAAATAGAACAGAAAAATTAAAAAAACACCTCGTTGCGAGTCGGCCAGATCAGTTATTTGGCAGCTATATGAAAAGTGCCCCAAATATATGAAACTTAGTAGGTCGGTCATCCTGGTGAAGGCCAGGAATCTCGGAAACTAAAAATTACTGTCAAACTTAATATAATAAAAACTGAGCCAGGAATATTTTGTTTATGTTTTCCTGGCCTCAGTATCCAGCCAGCGTAACGAAATCCACAGATTCCTATCGGTAGTTGGCCTATCGACACGATTGTGGGCTGAGAGAGCACAACTGAGAGACAGCTGGCATTCAGGCCAGGAATATATATGTGCCTATTATTACTAAAGTAAAAGATAGAGGAAAAAACTGTGCGCAAAACCAAAAAGAGATATGCAATTTTTCAACGTGAAGAGAAGATTGCTTTAATAAAAGCAGTTGAGGCAAGACCATGTTATTTGGCGGATCACGGAAAATAAGCATTGTGATAATTTTGAACTTTTGGCGCCTCCGTCTGCGCCGTACTTCTTCCTATATTTGTTTTGTTAAACAGAAAGATACAATCACTCGCCGGAAACGTTTTTCAATTGATCGATTTTTCTAGTTTTTGAGGTGGATAAATAAAAACGATGCTGGAAAAATAAAGCTATTTCACTTTTTTCAACCAGATTTGAACATAAAGCGTTCACAAAATAAATCATTGACAAAGATTGCTACATACAGCTGCGAGAAAAATAATAGCACCACCACCACAAGCAATTTTTAAATAGTTGCCAAACTCACATTTTTAACTTTAAGGAAACTTTAAGCACATTTTTAGAAATGGAAGACTCTAATATACATAAGAATATAAAAAAAAAGTTCTTTCTTTTTAACGTTACGTTTTTTAAGGAAATTCATTGAAAGTGATCAAATTAGGCGAAGAAAATAACACTAGTCGACACGACTTTTCCCCTGTCGCCAAAAATGACTTTTTCTGATAGATTTTGTGTTTTTTGTCATAGGTAGTGCTTATATTTTTCACATAACTTAAGTTTCCTACAACTGGTTGTATTGAACTTTGCAGTTAAAAAAGCTGACAAATGCAGCTATAAATCCGACTCAGACACTTTGTAGCTGCAACTTAACGTCTGGAAGTCATTAAGCTTCCAAATTGAAATTTCAGTTGTTTGAAGTTTTGGTCAAATGGTTATAACTTAGCCGTTTATTTTTATAATTTTATAAGCGATACCTTAAACGACGCCTAATTAGTGTGTCTATCTAAAACCAAAAATCAAGGCATTCAAATATTTTTTTTTCGACTTTTCCTGAGCTTGCAAAGTCAAAATTTCGGGTCAACAATACCGAAAAAAATTATGAAATTTCAATTTGGAAGCTTAATATCTTCCAGACATTAAGTTGCAGCTACAAAGTGTCTGAGTCGGATTTATAGGTGCATTTGTCAGCTTAAAACTGCAAAGTTCAATACAACCAGTTGTAGGAAACTTAAGTTATGTGAAAAATAGAAGAAGTACTACCTATGACAAAAAATACCAATTTTTTTAAAAATTCTTAAAAAAAACTACTCCATGAAAAAAAAACCATAATTCTTTAAAAAAATTTAAATCTCCAAATCTATCAGAAAGTCATATTTGTCACAGCGGAAAAAAAAGTTGAATTTTGTCGAGTAGTGTAATAGCATCAATTTTCAAAAATTTAATTAAAAACTAAAGAATGACCAAAAAGTAACGTATTCATTAGTAAACTATTTTGAACTATTATTACTAAATCTTTAGTTATCATTTAATATTTAGTACAATGTCCTTTTTTGGCAATAACATTTGCGCAGCTTCTTGGCATGGAATAAATCAAGTCCTGGCATCGTTTTGATTAAATTAGGCAAAAAAAATAATAGCACCACTTTTCAAAAATTGAATTAAAAAAAAAATAATGACCAAAACGTAACGAATTCCTTAGTTAACTATTTTGAACTATTATTAATAATTCTATAATTATCATTTAACATTTAGTACAATGTCCTTTTTTGGCAATAACAGCTGCGTAGCGTCTTGGCATGGAATCAATAAAGTCCTGGCATCGTTTTAGGACCAGGACCCTTTAATTTATACCCAAAGTAATCCGATAGTGGCTGGCTTGGAAGTAGCAACTGCCATCTTAACGTAGGACCACAGATTTTTGAAAGGATCAGGTCAGGTGACTGAGCAGGCCACTCCAAAACGTTCACACAGTTTGCCCTGAACCATTCCTTTGCTTTCTTGCTGGTGTGTTTGGGGTCATAAACATGTTAAAAGACCCATACGAACGGACTTTCATATTCTGCAAAGAGTAGCATTACTGTCACCACGATATTTTTATCCAACCTAGTGTACCTACTCCATGGTGGAAAAAACAGACCCATACCATTACACTACACCCTCCATGCTTAACGGTTTTTGTGGTGTACTAAAGTTTGTATTCTACTTTCCTTGGACCTCTAACGTATGATCGAGATCCTTTTCCACCAAACATAACCGCTTTGGACTCATCTGACCATAGAATATTCGTCCATTGCACTATGGTCCGGAATTCGATTATTTTGGCATAAACTCAAAATTTTTATGTCAATATATCGTACTTTAGCAAATATTTTCTAAAAGTAAATTGATCATATAAATTAAAAACAAACAAAAAACTGACCGAAAACTTCACTTGAGCTTTTTATGAGCTTTTAAAAGTTCAGTATTGATCAGCTGATTGCGAGAAGGCAATTCGCTCCAAATTATTTGTTTACTTTTGCACATGATACGATTCTCAATACGCATCCACAAATTATAGTAAAATATGGAAAATAAAGCTCAAGGTATGTAGTTTTTAATGTATGTTTTTAATATATGTGTAGTTATAGAGTTTTTGTGTTGTGCAACATCCAATTTATGTGTATTTTTACAGAAAATTCTAACATGTCCCCTGTGTTTCGTGGAGTATAACTAATTTTCTGACAATTTCTGACAAAAGTCAAAAACGCCAGTTTGTACCTTTTACTATTGTTTTTGACGGCAAAATAATATATTTTGCCCGTTTTTGCTCGTTTTCTAATAATCTGATTTTATATAGGCAAGTTCGAGTTCAGACATAGCGACCTCATACACATTTGGAGCGGTAACAATCGACAAATAAATTACGTTTATGATTACGTTTATTCCACAATCAACAATAACCATCTGGAATTAAAAAAGAAAGAACAGATTGACAAAAAAATAGCTAATTTTGAATTATTCATTAAAAGAAAACTGCCCGAGTGTAACAGACAGTTAGATCGATTTATGTCCAAACATACTAAGTGGATGGCTTCTAAAATTACAATTTTTGTTAATGAGTGGGAAAACTGTAAGACACCACAGAAAGTGGGACGCCGAAACTTATCTTACCCAAATGCAGGAGCAAGATTGAAAAGGAAACTGGCATCCGAACTGGCAAGTGAAAGTGATAATGACCCAAATCTTTTGATTCATGCAGCAACTGTATCTGCTAAAAAAGAAGGCAAGAGTGACGTTGCCTTTGTTCTTAAAGAAACCTTAACAAAACCTGAATTTCTAACCGAATCGAAGATGCAATTTCAGATGCAAAAACCAACTCCTCTTTCACCAGATGAAGCTCTAGGTTATCTCCTGGAAAACACATTAACAAAACAGCAATATATAAGCACCAGGCTTTTGAATAAAAGTCATAATAGCGACATATATCCGCCGTATAATGAAGTGCTCGAAGCAAAATTACAGTGCCGACCAGAGGGTATAGAAGTAAAGGAAACTACTGCTCAAGTGCTATTACAAAATCTTTTGGATCATACTGCGCAAAGATTAATAAAGTTGCAATCGGATGTTTTCAAGCAATTTCCAGATATCTTCAAAATCAAATTAATTTGCAGCTACGGTTTTGATGGGACAACTGGTCATAGTGCTTACAAGCAGAAATTTGAAACTGAAACACCTGGCACAGAAATTTGTGATCAATCTTTATTTGTAACTTCTGTCATACCCATACAAATTATAGACTCGTTTAATCGGCATATCTGGATCAACAAAGCACCGCAGTCCATTCGATTTTGCAGGCCGCTAAAAATTGAGTTGATAAAGAAACTGCTTCCACATAATGATGGAAAAAAATCAGTTAGATACTCAAATTAATAATCTTAGGTCGTTTGCTTATAGATATGATGAAACTCGTGATATCGAAGTTACTTATGAAATGCATATGACACTCATAGATGGAAAAGTCCTAAACGTATTAACAGACACTAAATCTACTCAATGTTGTCCGATCTGTGGAGTCAAACCAACACAAATATGGAAAATTACAAATTTTAGTTCAGAAACCTTTGCACCAAAAATAAAATCTTTACAATTTGGGGTAAGTCCACTACATGCTTGGATCCGGTTTTTTGAATTTGTCTTAAATGTATCATACAGAGCTGAGATAAAAAAGTGGCATATAAAAGGAGATGACAAAGCTAAAATGAATATTCGAAAAAAATATATTCAGGAGGAGATTTGGAGAGAAATGGCCGAAACAGAATGGCTGCGGCAATACCAATGATGGTAATACGGCAAGAAGAGCTTTCGCAAGTAGCAAATTCTCGTCGATAACCAACTTCGATGAAAATATTTTAAAAAGTTTCACATTATATTAATAGCAATTTCATCAAACTATTATATAAATTCCGACAAATTTCGTTCTTTTTGCGATACAACTTTTCAATTATATATGCAAACATATCCTTGGTACCCCATGTCACCAACGATCCATAAAGTACTGGTCCATGGGTTTCAAATCAATAATTCGGCGTTGGTTCCACTTGGATGCCTAGGCGAAAATGCGAGTGAAGCCTGTAATAAATTTTACAAAAGGGACCGACTATCACATGCCAGGAAAAATAATAGAATCAATACGATGACTGATATTTTCCACAGAGCGATTGATTCCTCGGATCCACTTTTATCAACAATATGTTTAAAAGAAAGAGAGCGAAAAAATAAGAAAAAATCACTTCCGAAGGAAGTAATAAGGCTTTTGGATATACCATCTAATTTTCAACCAGATCCATCAGAACATATATTGGACTCAGATTCTGATTCGAGTTCTGATTCCGAAATTCTTAATGTAGAACTAGAAGAAGAAGAGTTTGATTACACTACTCGACAAATTTCAACTTTTTTTTCCGCTGTCTCCAAAAATGACTTTTTCTAATAGATTGGGAGATTTAAAATTTTTTTAAGAATTATGGTTTTTTTTTCATGGAGTAGTTTTTTTTTAAAGAATTTTTTAAAAATCTGGTATTTTTTGTCATAGGTAGTGCTTCTATTTTTCACATAACTCTCGTTTCATACAACTGGTTGTACTGAACTTTGCAGTTAAAAAAAGCTGATAAATGCAGCTATAAATCCGACTCAGACACTTTGTAGCAGAAAGTTAACGTCTGGCAGATATTAAGCTTCCAAATTGAAAGTTCATAATTTTATTCGGTATTTTTTACCCGAAATTTTGATTTTGAAACTTCAGGAAAAAACGAAAAAAAATAAATGAATGCCTTGATTTTTGGTTTTAGATAGACACATTAATTACGCGTCGTTTAAGGTATCGCCTTTAAAAATATAAAATCAAACGACTAAGTTATAACCGTTTGACCAAAACGACCCAAAATGACTTTTACCTGAAAAAATACCGTCCGGTACGTTTTTGGTCCAATTTCCAAAATGGGATTGCAAAAAACAAAAAGGACCTGTAATTTTGGTTTTACCGAGTCTTAGGTATTCATATATATCGGATATATATCCTACCTGGTCATATTTATTTGGGGTGTAAGTGTTGTGGACAGTTTTATTCCTTATTCCTTATACCTAAGCCTTGGTGAGGATAAATATACATAAATACCTGTTAGGGTCAACTGTTGACCTTTTTCCTTCACAGGTGCTGGTCCCGCAGATATTTGACCTTTCTCCTTCAAGCTATTCATAAAAAAGGATATATAACTCTGTACCTATAGTATCCCTGCCTCAGTGTAGTTCTGACTTCCAGCAGAATACGATCGTGTGTTTTCGAAAAATATTAATTGTTTCTAATTGAAATGGACAACCCAAGTCGGTCAACTTCATGTGCTTACCGAGCAGACTCGTTTTGCTACATATGTGGAAAGTATATGACCAGCAAAGAAAAAAAAAACGTTTTTACCGAAAAGTTCCAAGAACAGTATAAGGAAAACTATAAGATGTGGCCCAAAAGTATTGGCGAAGAGTGGGCTCCAAGCTGTATATGCAAAACGTGCAAATTGAATTTAACAGCATTTAATAAAGAGGAAAAGTAAGTTACCCTAAATCAGAAGCTATGAAGTGTTCAAAAAATACCAAGCATTACTTTTTTTCTTGCACATTTTTTTTTAGAAAACAATTTCGATTTGGAACTCCAATGCTATGGAGAAAACCAAAAAATCACAGCACTGAATGTTTCTTTTGTTTATTCGAAAAAAAAGGGTTTGGGGTAGGTGAGAGATATAAATACCCGCAAGAGTCTCGTCAAGGCTTTACGCTTCCTGCTCCTCCTTTGAAGGAAATATCGCCATTAAAACGCAAAAAAGAGGAGATGTCTTCTTCGTCGTATGGAACAACGGATTCAAGTAATGACCAATCAGGAGAATATAAATTTTGCATGCCATTATCACAGGAACAATTGAACGATTTGGTGAGGATCCTGGAACTTACTTAAAGTAAAGCTCAGATTCTTGGATCTATTTTAAAGGATGCCCGTTTATTGAAGGAAGATGTCAAAATAACTCATTCACGCACAGTTTTATATGACGAAGGATGACATGTGCGTTTGTCACGACATTTTCGGCCTCTTCAGGGAACTGGGTGAAGATTACGACCCAAACGATTGGAGGTTATTTGTTGACAGCAGTAAAGAAAGTTTAAAGGCTGTTTTGCTACACAGTGGAAATCAAAAGCCGTCTATTCCCATCGCCCATGCTGTTAATATGAAAGATTCCAATCAAACAATGACTAAATTGTTTGAAAATATTAAATACAAAGAACACCAGTGGAAGGTCGCGAGTGACTTAAAATTTGTAGCCATGTTAACTGGATTGCAAGGCGGTTATACAAAATACTGTTGCTTCCTGTGCCTATGGGATAACCGAGATAGAAAAGAGCATTACTCATGAAAGAACTGGGAAAAACGGAACGAAAATACTTTGGGACATCACAACGTACAAAATGCAGCTTTTGAGAAAGTCCAAGATATTATATTATTTTACGACGGTATCAAGGTGTTTGGAATGAGAATATGTTGGGCGACTATGTGTGGACTCTCATAAAAGAATCTGACTCAAATGACAAAAGAAGACAGACAAACCATTTTAAAAATAGTAACAAGCAATAACAATAAAAATATGTAAGTATCATAACACTTAAATAAATTCAAGTATTTTTCGGTATTTCGGTAGATAAAATGAGATTTGGGTCGTTTTGGTCTAACGGTTATAACTTAGCCGTTTGATTTTATATTTTTATAAGCGATACCTTAAACGACGCGTAATTAATGTGTTTATCTAAAACCAAAAATCCAGGCATTCATTTATTTTTTTTTCGATTTTTCCTGAAGTTTCAAAGTCAAAATTTCGGGAAAAAAATACCGCAAAAAATGATGAAATTTCAATTTTAAAGCTTAATATCTGCCAGACGTTAAGTTTCTGCTACAAAGTGTCTGAGTCGGATTTATAGCTGCATTTATCAGCTTTTTTTAACTGCAAAGTTCAGTACAACCAGTTGTATGAAATGTGAGTTATGTGAAAAATAGAAGCACTACCTATGACAAAAAATACCAGATTTTTAAAAAATTCTTTAAAAAAAAACTACTCCATGGAAAAAAAAACATTCTTCAAAATTTTTAAACATCCAAACCTATCAGAAAATGTCATTTTTGGAGACAGCGGAAAAGTCGTGTCGACTAGTGTTATTTATAAAACAATATTCATATACCCATTTATTATGTTTGTTAATATTTTATTTTAAAATATAAAAATATCATTTCTGAAGATGAAAACAGTATAGAGCTTTTTTGAATCCTAAGTCATAACAGTAGTTTATATGGGAGGCAAGAGAGGGCGTGGTCGCACGGACTTCGAATTTTGTCTACAAACTATTTATGATTTAAAAATAAAACGTACAAAGTTTCAAGTCTGTAGCTTTATTTTTAGAGTTTATGCCAAAAAAATTGAATTCTGGACCATAGTGCATTGTTGGGATGTCCGATTTGCTTGAACATGCGCTTAGTAATATGTGTCGCGTTTAAAAGTGGTACCTTTCTTGGGCTGCAGACTTTATATTATGTTGGCTAAGATATGTACTAACTTTATGATCCATCGCATTTATTTTAATCTCATCTTTAAGCTCGGTAGCTGACTAAAAGGGACCCTTCTTGCTCTGACGAATCCGTCTTTTGACATGAAGAAGGGTCATAGATCGTTTTCGTCCACGTGTTTCAGCCTTTTCTTCATAGTTTAAGACGTTTTTAATCATTGTATTGGAGTATCATACCAATCGACCAACTTCTCTGTAAGTTTTTCCGTCTAATATCAGTTTTTTGATCAGTTCTCATCTCCGCAGTGCAGTGCTTTTCACGTCCCATTGTAATGATTATTAACTTGCATGACAGAAACAATGAAATGAAATGAAACAAGCTCCACTAAGAAAATGGCTAGTGGTGCTATTTTTTTTCGCCAATTTTTGGGTCTTTTTCTTAAAATCCAAAAAAAAAAAAACAGACAGAAATTTGAATAACAGTAACGCAGTTTTTGTTTATGAGAATACTAAGCAATATAAAAAAATCAAAATTTAAAAAAATCGCAATAAAATTCTCATTTTTTTCTATCACGAACAAAATGTATAGTAGTGGTGCTATTATTTTGTTCGCAACTGTATATACAGTTGCTCCATCGCATAATTGGAAACATAAACGCATAATCAGTACAAATGTTCTCTAAATGAGTTAGAAGTATTCTTTTTCACTTCATTTATAACTATTATTATCTATCTAAAATATAAAAAAAAATTCATACTTTCTGATGAGAACAGTTAGTTGTAGTCGAAAAACGAAAACTATTTTTTTTCCTAAAATACTCTTTAAAGCTATAGTAGTTCTTATCCCATTTGCTGGCTAACAATCCAATTGACACAAAAAAAAACGAGTGGCAAAGGCCGTGGCTCTACTTTATACCCGGTACTCAGTCAGTACCGCCATAAAGTTATAACACATTATTTTTCAAAAATTCCAATGACCGATGATAGGTATATATGTACATTAGGTACCAAAACCAATATTTGACCCTTAAATACTGTGTTTTCCCCACCTGTTAGATCGTATTAAAACTTAAACTTTTTATTTGACACTGCATTGTTTTGGCTTTGAGTCACTGTATATGAGCTTAAGAATTATGCAATTTTTTATATGTTCGCAAAAGGGACGAATTAAATTTTGGCCAAAAAAGAATATTTCAAAAAATACAGTCAAACCATTTTTGGAATTTTTATACATGTTTCCATTTTTCTTCACATATGCTTTTTACATCTGCTTCTAAATTATTTCCTTCTGGCCATAATAATGATCCGACCTGATCCAGATTCGGTAATCTGGTAGATATGGTAATTTCCCATGATTCTACGTTTTTGGTTTTCATTAATCTTAAAAATTGTGGATTCCACAGATTTTCGTTCTTTGTGGGGGCGGAATGGGGCGTGGCAAAATATTGAAATAAACTTGTGCTGAATTGATATCACAGGAGCTTGAATAGAAAGTTTGGTTGCTCTAGCTCTTATAGTCTCTGAGATCTAGGCGCTCATCTGGACGAATAGGCAAAGCAGACAGGGTCGCGTGTGAGAGAGCGAGTGCGTTACACACAACCGTTATCACCACAAATCTAATATACCCCTATACTCTTCGAGTACCGGGTATAATAATTTTTAAGTTGTAAAATTGCTCTAAAAGAAACAAGTCCGCTGTCGAAATTTGGCAGTTAATAGTGAAATCTTGTAACAAAAACTGTTCGGGAAGTAACCGAATTGGTATTAAAATTAATATTTACTGTGGACCACGGTGAAATTAGTAATAAGGTGATGTACTCAGCTGTGGTGAGGACGTTAAATTTTTCACCTCACTCTCTAGGCTCTCAGACAGAAACTCGTTAGAAAGATACAGCAAGCGTTTTACGTTCGACTGTCAAAAATAGCGTCCCCGAAAGAGAGGACGTGTGGGGAGTACATCACCTTATTACTAATTTCACCATGCTGTGGACTACATAATTATTGGGTTCCTAGATGAGTTTGTCATCAACATTCGGGAAGAATGTTAGATTTGACATGAACCAAAAGACCTTACGATTTTGAAATAAATACATAAATTTCCTTTCCAAACCGCAAAATCTCGGAAAATGTCCTCCAAAATCGACCTTGAAAAGATGTTTTCCTAAATACGGTGTTTGATACATTGCATATTAATATAGGATATTTATCCGGAATAGGCCCATTCCTAAGCCCTAAGGGTAAAAAAATAGGATGGAAATACACGCTGAGAAAAAAGGTTTGTCGAATGAGTTAATTTGATGGTATATCATTTTCAAAATCCAATTTTATTGAGAGAATTCATTATTTAAAGGATTTAATCAGCTAGTGTCCGATTATGCGATGAAGCCACTGTATACTGTTGTTGGGTTTTAGGACCACTCAGCTGTCCAAGAACATATGAAGCGAGTAGACATCGGGGCCGCGGTGAGAGACGAAGCATAGGTAAAGGAGAGAATTGAAACCGCGCGTGCCTTCTGACCCAGCGACCACATCTTTGGGCCTCATGCAAAATCTTTGTAATTTTAGTCTTTTCAAAAACATAAATACATATATACTATTCCTAAATACATATGTATGTTGTCACACAGAAACTTACGGTTTCACAGGAAGAATATCCTACGACGTACAGATGAATGTAATGAACGTTTGAACGTGCATATATGGATATGTATATACATATGTACATAAATACATGTAAATAGTTTTCACAACAAAACTTTTTGTTCGTGGAAATGCGCTATGCTATACTTTACGGGCAACTATGTCTGCATATATAACCTATATCCAAAGTCAAAGTATCAAATAAGGAAACACGAAACGTGTATGTATTAGTTAGTTTTGTCAGATGCATTAATAAATAAAGATATGTATGTACATAAATGATTTTTACCCAAGAGTACATTATTTCGGTTATGTGGTGTATTTATATATATAATTTTTGAAAACCAGAAATAAATAAAATATTTTAATTTTTGAATATTATGTGCAATGGTCAATATATAATCACAGAACTCACTTATACATAATAAAAATATACGTGTGTACATTTTTTTAGAAGCCACGCCATTTATACTTTTGAGGTTGTGTTCAATTTGAATTTAAGTGCTAAAATGTTTACCTTCTTTATATCGTTTTTTTTTTTGTCTTTAATTTATTACCCAAAGTGGTCAAAGCACATCTGACTTGCAATTTAAGCGAATAAGGCATATATATTCATAAAAATTTCAAAACGTACGAATTTTTCTCTTTTTTCAGTATGACCGCAGTGCAGTGGCTAAAGAATACCTCTATTTTGAAGGTATATTATATATTTACGTTCTAAAATAAACGAAAACTATAATAGGCTATTCACACTGGGCTCCGTTTACCCTTTTTATTTTCTAGACTGTGCGTAACGTTTTGCCGTTCCGAAAATTTCTCAATTGGTTCCACCGTCTAGTTTGAATGTTTCTAAACCGCACGTTTCTATGCGATATTTAGCCGATGGTTGTTAAATGCAACATTAGATAATTGGAAATCCCAGCGAAAAACTGAAATTCACTGCGGAATGTAAGCAATGACTGACAATAAAATCAATAAAAAACAACAAAAAACACAATCCGCCAATGTCAATATTACAGAAAATTTTTGAGAGAAAGAAAAAATATGGTAGAAGGAGCAAATGTCGTGGTATTAAGTTTAATGGATATACATATGTATGTATTTGTAATAAGTAATGTTTATATTAATATATAATGTAGTAAATAGCAGATCCTTATGAGCAATAACAGGCAGCAGGTTGAGGTGATCTACAGAGATGCAGATAACATTCTCATCAACATTTGGCAGGAGAGCATCGACGAATTGCGGGGAGCACGCAAAAACCACCATGTTTGTACATATGTATGAAGATGGCAGATTCGATGAAGGATGGCGTTAATTCACAGATGCTGACACATTGTCTTTGGCGGACTACATATGTAGTATGTAGAATATGTAGAAACCAAATTCTAGAGCGAACTTATAAGATGGAAATAAATAATTAAATGTCACCATGAAACAATAGTTTTGAACCACAATTTAGAGAATCGACGGTCAGGAGTAAAAGACCGACCGTTTTGTTATCACTAACAATATGTGTATTTATTTCAATATTCTTTCCGCACGCAACCAGTCCTCATTAAAAACATTGTTGGACTGACTCCAGTCCGATCACTCGCTGCTCTCTTCGTTTTCTGGCATTCCCGGCACTCTCTCTCAGTAATAAGCTTCTACATCCCTCCAATGTTATTTAGCTTCAGACCTTGTGAACCTTGACCGACTGAAGGATGACTCTGAAGCTGATGATGCACCCCGCTTTGCTGAAAAGATTTAGAAGTTGCTCTGGGATCCTCTGGAACCTTTTTGATCGGATCTATGTTCCTATAAAATATCTTTCCACCTCCCGACACTTTTGGACAACCTTCCGAGCACAAAGTTCCACTTAGGGAATGGCTTAAGCTCATGTAAACGGTTCAACATTGCTGATTTTCACCCGAGCAAGGATGGTTTACCCTGAAGTGCCCTGAAGTGATTTGTAAATTCGCTTCTCAGGTTCATAGTGGTTGCGCCCCCTTCTCACGGAGATGGTTCCAATCGCTGTGACTCTCTGCCGTGTGATCACTCCACTCCACTCCGGGTCTATGACGTTTGTTTTCATCTTATGGGATACAATTTTATTTACATATCAAAATTAACGATTTGTTAACTTGATGACATAGACTGTGTCTGCTTGGACATGCTTATGCA